>JASAND010020945.1:0-42662 GCA_030248195.1 Trissonchulus latispiculum | reverse complement strand
GCACGGCCATCCCCGATTCTATCCTAAATTTCAAATTTTGACCTGTGATTTCGGACGAAAAAAGCAATGCTCGACAGCCGGAATAATTTAGATATTTAGACAGACCTAGTAACTGCGAACATTCGCTTCTAAAAGTTTCTGATTTGGTCAAGCTGTTAATCCACGAGAGCTGGAATAATAGTTTGGTAAAACAATAAATTTTGAGTACCTAATTTTGTACGTTCGCAGCGTACCAAAAACTGTCGTATGTGGGATATGTTGACCACCTTATACGTTTTATCTTGCTATGTTGGCTACGAAAGCATACCTCTCTGTCTCTTCGACGATGTCGATTCAACCCGTAACGCCCCAACCTGTTTATACTCCTTTACATACGCTCGTCGGATTCCGCGGGTTAACTTTAGTCTATTTAATCGCAATTAATAAAACAGCAGTTAGAAATTTAATTTATATAATTTAATTTTAATGTGTTAAAAATTTTAGTTTTAGAATGTTTAATTCGTTATTTTAGTCAAAAATGAAATTTCTATTAGGAAATGTTAACGATATTCTTGCAGTGTTGTTTTGCCTACAGAATATGGCGAGCAGTGGCAAACATTGATATTGCCCCGACAATCTTGGATATTGCCGGCGCTCCTGTTCCTTCCTATATAGACGGAGAATCGTTTTTGCCTCTGCTAAAATATGAAAAACAACCTTCTTTAGGGTAATTGTGATGGTGTACGGTAATTTTTAACATTAATAAATATTAGTGAAACAGACACGAGTCAACGGGAATTCTGTTGCGTTGTTTGTGAATTGTGTGATTAGACCTGGGGCCGGTTCCAATGTTCAAAGCCGGTTCCGGTTCAGATTCTAGGATACCAGGTTCTCGATTTCAAATTTACAAAATTTGCAGTGATGGTTTTAATGTTATTTAACATTTGGTTTAGGTCTGTTACATGGATCAGGGTATTTTTAGAGGTTTTGCGGGCGGGAGAAGATTTGTTGCAAAAAATGAGCCAAAAATTGGTATTTTTGGCGTGTTCTACACGTAGAAAGGCAAAACGTTCTCAAAAATATCCGGATTTTAGCTTAAAATTTTCACGAAAAACGAAGCCGGAAAATTTTTCAAAATTTGCTTATTTTTTGGCAAAAATTTAGTCCCCAAAAAATCAGGGGGGAAGCAAAAATCCCGGGAGGGGCCACTTCGGGGGGAGGTATTTTCGGGGGAAGGTAATTCGGGGGGTCCGCCCCCCCCCCGAGTAAAAAATACCTTGAGGGCTAGCCCAATCAAAATGATGAAGTATATAATACTATAAATTAATTGGATTAAACATATAAGCGGCTAGATTTTTGCAATTTTTTTAAATAATTTTTTTGATTTGTTATTGTGGAACATTTTTGGACATCTTGTGACCATACCCAGCAGCGGCCTTTCTTTACTTTTGTCATAATACAAATTATTTCGACAATTGACTTTCAATAATCTGTGCCAACTAAAATTTATGATGCTTTTATGGTAGACCCTGAAAGTATGGGAAAAATGAACAAACAGCGCCTCACATACCCAAAGAAATCTTAGAAGCTTAAAAACATTTCGAAAATGATGAGAAGTGCTGAAAGCTGTTTAAATCTTACCACAAAACTGCTGTGGTTCCACAGGTAGTTTTCAGAAAATCTAAGCGTAGCTAAAGGTAGAAAATATTAAAATTTTATATAGTGGCGCGGCTTTTCCAGATTACCCCCACCACTCCAAAATCCTTAAAACTTGACCAAATGAACTAAAATTTGATATAGGTAAGTTTTCGACTACGCTGAGTTCAAATATCCTGTAATGTTTTTCGATTTCGCGAGATTAGATTTTTCGATTCCCAAAGGAGACGGAAAAGATTTTTGTCGCAGATTTCGCTGAACAATTCACAAGTATTTTCGGGGTCAGCTGAACTCGAATCTGAAGTCAGTTGTTCGATTAAGTTTCTCGTTAGCTTGATAAAGCTGAAGTTGCAAGCTTAAGCTGTAAGCTTACGCTGAGCGAACGAAAAGTTTAATCAAAAACGGACTTCAGATTCGTGTTCAGCGACTCGGAAACTTCTTTATGCAACTTTTCAGCAAACTCGGAGACAAAAATTTTTCGGTTTCCTTGGTCGCCCCTTGCGAATCGAAAAAAATCGAAACTCGCGAAATCGAAAAATTTTACAATATTTGAACTCAGCGTAGTCGAAAACATACCCGTACCAAATTTTAGCTCATTTGGTCAAGTTTAAGAATGTTGAGCGGTGGGGGGTAATCTGGAAAATACCCTAGTGGCGGAATTGACTGCATTGTTTCCCACCGACACAACTCTGATTGTATATTAGTTCAGCAAATGCCATTATGTACCTTCATTCTTTCGAATCTTGTTCCACAAACTTAAAAAAACTCCTGTAGACTGGGCTTTTTCTAGGCGAAAAAAAGTGGGGGTGGGGAGAGGGGGGAGCCCCCCCCCACACTAGTGGGGGGAGAACCCAAAAGTTGGGGGGGAATCTAAAGTGGTCTAAAATCGCTAAAAATGCAGTAAAAATAGCCTGTTTTCTACATATACTGCTATAACTATGCCTAAAAGTGCTCAAAAATTGAGTTTGAGTACCAAAATAGACGATTTTGACCAAAGAATTCCGGCGAAGCCGGAAAATTTTTGAAAATTTTGACCAAAAATCCTTAAAATTTGGCATTTTCTGGCCACCTTATAGTGAGTGGGGGGAAGCCCAAAAAAGTGGGGGGGGAGGGTCGAGTGGGGGGAACCCAAAAACTGGGGAGGCGCCCCCCACCCCCCCCCCCCCCCCCCAGTAAACAAAGCCCAGGTAGAAATTACAGGAATTCTTGTAGTTTTCTACCAAAGTGCTCCTGTCACTAGCGAAACTTCCTGTATTCTCCACAAAAGTAACTTTTGAATATTTTACCGGCCTCTCGAATAGTAAAAATTCAGAAGTTTCCTGTAAAAATACAAAGGAAGCCTGGAGCTTTTACAGGAGTTTCTTGTAGAAAATAGACACCTGTAGATTTGTTCAACTATTTGGAGAATCCTAAGCCAGACACCAAACCTGTAGTTTTACAGTCTTAATCTTCAAAAGTATTCAGTTTAGCCTTCAAATTATGTTCACTGTCGCCCATATCTCAGTTTGCGTATCGATTACTTTCCTGTAGAATAAATATGTAAACCAGTGAAAAATAAATGTTTTTCATTTGTGTAGAATACCAGTCAAATTTATAATCAATTCTACCAAAGTATATCCGGTAATAAAAACTACCAACGATGTACTGTAGAAATTACAAGACTTAACCTGTATTTTAAAAAGCTTTTGTATTTATTATCTACAAAAGTGATTCCTGTAGTTTCTACTGGAAGATTTCTTCAGAGTGCAGGAGCTCAAGAAGTTCCTGGAAATTAGGAAACTAATTTATATATAACTACTAGCAATTTTCAGATGTATCTGCTTCTGCACAATTTAATTGTTAGAGATATTGTTGACTCCAGCTTGTGTCCAGAGTATAATTGAAATCGTCCTCAAAAAAGCTGCTTGTGGAAGCAGAAGTGATGAAACTAAAGAAAATATATAAAATATATTTACATACTTACACTCATTCGAATGCTTTCACCGACAGCTACTGTTTTCACTCCTGAATTGAAAGTATTCTTCGGCTGCTTAGGGTTTCAGAGATGATCACGAAAATTGTTTTTCGAAGTTTGTTTGTTTTTGGTTTGGTTTTCGAACGAAGGTTTGGTCTCTCTGCTCTGCAGCTGCAGCATCTCTGCTAAGCACAGCAACAAACATGAAGTTGTAAACATGGCAACCATATTGTTCTGAACACGGATTTCTCTCAACTCATGCAAGCAATTAGAAAGCGGCTTACGCCTACGCGCACAATTACAGTGAAATCTTTGAGGCTATTTTTAAAGGTTTGTATTTGTTGATTTTGTTATGGAGAAATAAGTGCCCAAACATGAAAATTTTGACGAAAATCGAACAAAGCTTTCATTTTTCTCAAAATTATTGAGCTTGTTTCTTCATTAAGCAATTTCAGAAAAAATAACCCTCAGGAAGTCGTTTCTTTTGTTGTCTCTGAACTGGTCGCTTTTCTTTAGGTTTCCCACAACTGTAGAAATCATGCTACAACTTGTTGTCGTGTTATAATACTATGTCAAACGATTGAAACAAGAGGACAGCCGAACTCAGTCTGAGTACATTCTAAACTTTAAAATGATTTAAATTTTCTGTTGACTCAAAAATCGGTATTCTGTCTTTCTAGGTTTGCAGATTTGCAGCACTAGCACCATTGACGTCTAACTACTTGAGTCAGTTTAGATCAGCTGCTGCAAAAATATCAATTTTCCATAATATTAAGCAATTAAATTAAACTTCGTTAGGGGGTCCATTTTAGACCGATTTTCCGACCATCTCCGATTTCGCACATTTTCACACATTTTGTAGTCTAAATTGTATATTTAACGAGTTTTGTAAACTTTAAGTCGGATCCTCTATGGTTGAAGAGTAATTTCAGCTCAAAGTGGAGATCGCCATTCGTTAAACATAGGAAATCGAAAAAGTGGTGATTTTTCCATGTGCCAGAGAACTCTCGTCAGCGACAAAACAGAGCAGTACAGCATCCATTTTACATTATAAATACGATCTAGAAGGATGGTTTGTAGGAAGCGGAATATTAATTTAGGCCTACAGAATTTTTTAATTAATTTTTGAAGTTTGAGAACAGCCAAATTCGACTGTTTTGCAAAGCTGAAATTGGGGGTCAGCTACTTTGTCGAAACATTCTGAAAGCTATGAGCCTAATTAAAAATTCTACTTCATTAAAATCACAGCTTCAGAGAAGACATTTCGAATGATACCAATTAATCCTGGTTAGCTTTGCCCGATTTCGAGATTTCTCTGTCGCAGAAATTTGAATTTTTAGCAGAATTTCGGAAATTCGCGTTTTCGAAAATAACATAGAGCTATGGTAACACACCTACAAAATGTTAGACTATCTATTTGCGCTCTATTATTGATGACATTAAGTCTAGTTTGGGTACAAACGTTGCAGGGCAGTACACCCAATTGGTCGCTGGGATCAAACATGAGGGTCTGACACCCATAATCTGAAAAATACCGATTTTTCAAATTTCTGGAAATATGTTAAATTTTATATCAATCGAAAGCTCTTACCTTTGGGAACATTTTTTCCTCTTAGACCATAGCACGCATATGCGCCAAAATCAGATTATTGGCCGTTAAATGATTTTCGTGGTCAGCGTTTTCGAGCGCCGAAGTGCTCCTTCAACATCACTAAATAAAGCCATAAAGTAAACTTTCCCATTTAAAGCTGTCTCTAAATTCTTTTAGTTAAATTTGAAGTAGTCGCCATTGCAACTGAATGCGCTCCATTTGGCAAGGATGTTCCGGTGTAATGGTTTTTATTTATTGCGACACCGTCGTTTTCACCCATTGTATGCAATTGCATTGTATGCAAATTAATAATTCGTTGATTGTTAGTACTGAACGAAACTACTCAAGATTTAAAATCAATGTGCAGGATGATGTGACAAAATTGTGTGAAAATGAGCAGAATCCGTGACTATAAGATTTTTCAAGGTGGCCCCCTCAAGTAGGAACAATCAATTTCTAAATCTTCGTTCATCGACTTATTCGCTAACTATTCTTGAATACATGTAGTGAAGAACTATTCAAAAATTACTAGAATTAGTTTCAGAATTTAATTTTCGAAAAATTTCTCATTTCAGAATTTGTATTTAGTATATAATTGCCAATTTCTAATTATTCTGCAAATGATTCTACATTGTTTTCAAATGCTTACAGTTTCAGTCAGCTGTTGCGATATTAGAATTATGCATCAGAATCAGATTACGAATAGCAAGCCCAAAATCCAACTTTCGCAAAATTGAAAAGACGGTAAAAATTTTCGTTTAAGCCCAGCTTTATGTCTGGAACTGGCCGGTGTTGGAACTTCAGGTTGGAAATGCTTGATATAGATTCGAATGGGCATACCTTTGTGAATCGCCAGGCAGTCGACTCAGACTTCAAACATCAGTTTTATCTTCGTTTTTTCAGAAACGAGAACGCTGTTCCTCCTACTTGGCGAGAAGCGTTGCTGATTGAACGTCAGCGAAGGTATAATAGCAATTGTTTGGTTACGTAGTATAGCTAGATTTTGTTGGAGAATTCATATTAAGTATAGGTTTGCTACAAACTTGCCCTATAACTACTGTACAAAATAAGCAAAACGTGATGGAACTGCATTTTCGTACCAATGTAGTTTTTCGTGTAAACGAGTCCGTTCGTGGATTTCGCGAAATCGTTGATTTTGTTCAGCTTTCGTTCAGTTCAGCGTTCAGTTCAACAGAAAGAAAATACCAAATTCCGTCTTGATGACTCATTATATCAAATTTCATAAGAGATTGGTGTCTAAATAATTTAGATTTTTTATTGCTGCAGCTATGATGATTTGAAGCTGGAGCGGATTCGACGACGATTCGAAAAACAGAAGACACAGTTTACAAAAGAACTCAGAATACAGAAAGAGTGTAAACGAGCTGATGGGATATGTTCTTGCAAACTATTTGTCGTGATTACTGTTTTTGGAGACTTTCTGCAAGAAAGCGGTTTTTTTTAATATTGAAACTGCATATAATATTTGATTATGCAATTTGAGCTAAGTTTCATGAGTGCTGGTTTGGATCCCCTACAGATTTTAAGGTGCTGGTATCCTTTTGTGCAGTGCTGTTGTGGGATTTTTTGAAACGCTATAACTTTCGCAATTTTGGGAGTTGGAAAGAGCTTTATACATCGGTTTAAAGCTTAGCATCAGGACTTTCACATGCGCTTACGAAACTTGCAAAATTAGCAAAAAATTGGCAAACATTTTCTGACATAACTGCTAAATATAGACCAAAATTTTTCGAACATCGTTTTTCTAAACTGCAGAACCAGACAAAATTTCTTTTTGCGCTATCATACAGAGGACATATGGGCCGAGGGACGTTTTTGGGTTTCGCTCAGTATCACTCAACGGTTGAGAAAATTAGCAAAATGCACGGAAGCACTAAATTTTTAAACTTTGCACTATATTTTCTCGAAACTGTGAACGTTTTAGCCAAAATCAAGAAAAACGTCCCTCCGCAATAGTACGAATTTCCATTTTGCCGAAAATCTCCGGAATCTGTTGAATAGTTTTCGAGAAATCGATGTTTAAAACAAAATAACCGCAGTTTTGCCAAAATGGTTTTCCGGCCAAATTTCTAGCTGAAAGCAATAAAGTCCGGCTAGTAGGGATTCATGAAATGTGCATTTGGACGATGTATCGATTGAGCATAAATGGACGAAACTTGTTCGTAAGGTTTGGCAGTAATTTTGAAAAAACTTATTTTCTCGAAAACGACCATTTTTTGACCCTCAAAACTGTTTTTTGCTTATACTGACTTAACCACTGGAGATAGCTCAAAGGTTGTAAAAGAAAAAATGTTCATTCTTGTGTCCTCTTTCCAGCCATAACAACCAATCCGGTGTCTGGTCTACCTACTGGAAGGCTAAGGCCAAAAACCAAACTTTCTTATCTTTTGGCCTAAAAATCCGGGACTGGTCCCAGAATGTTAAAGAGCACGGAAATAGGTTATTTCGCAAGTTTTACCCATTTACGTAAAGGATTAAAGCCGTATGAAAAATGCCCGAAATGAAACCAGCACCAAGGTGCTGGTATCGCTTTGTGTAAATTCGACCCTACAAGCTTCAATTCTTTATGAAAGTGGATGAAACTTTCCAAATACATTTATTGTAAGCCTTTTAACATTCTGGGACCAGTCCCGGATTTTTAGGTGTAAAGATAGGAAAGTTTTGGTTTTAGCCCTTATTCTCTCAGTACATAGGCGCTACACCGGATTGGTTGTTATGGCTGGAAAGAGGGCACCAAAATGAACATTTTTGCTTTTACGACTTTTGAGCTACCTCTAGTGGTTAAGGCAGTATACGCCAAAAACGATTTTTGGGGTCAAAAAATGGCCATTTTTGACGAAATCAGTTTTTTCAAAATTACTGCCAAATCTTACAGACAATTTCGGCTTGTTTATACTCAATCGATACACCGTACAATTGCCCTTTTTATCAATACCTATTCGCTTCAGTTCGTTGCTTTAAGCTAGGGAATTCGCCGAAAAACCATTTTGTCAAAATTGCGAATATTTTGTTTTGAACACATTTGAGATTTCAAAAACTGCCCAATGGATTCGCGTGATTTACAATGAAAATTCGCCCTAGTTGCGGAGGGAGATTTTTCTTGGTTTGAGCTAAACTTCTCCAGTTGGTGAGAAAACTGAAAAGAAAGTTGCGAAATTTCGTGTCATCGCGCATTTGCCGGATTTTCTGGAGTACTGAAACTTGTTGAGCCAAAATCCAAAAATGTCCTCGGGCTCCATGTCCTTCATATCATGACACAAGAAAAAATTTTGGCCGATTCTACAGTTTTGAGAAATCGATGTTCAAAGATTTTTGGTCTATATTCAGTCTGTCAGATGTCAGCATGTCGGAAGTTTTTTGCTATTTTTTCCAATTTTGCTAGTTTCGTAAGCTCATGTTAATGTACAGATTATAAGCTTTAAAACGATGTATAAACCTCTTTCCAACTCCCAAAATTGCGAAAATTATAGCGTTTCGAAAAGTCACCATAAAAGCACCGCACAAAAGGATACCAGCACCTTAAATATGCCTTCAAAAACCTGCGCCAGTGAATATTCGATACTAAATGAATATTCACATAGAAAGTCTTCGTCCATCCTACTCCCAATTTAGTTAGGCCGTCCATAAAGTTTTTTACTGTTGATGTGGAACACCGCCCATTGGCCTTCCTGGCTGTCACCTCTGCTGTGTTGAAGTAGTCTACGCAATTTCTGATGTGGCGAAATTTTTGTGAGAAGTGGGAACGGTGACGCGACTTTTTGGGGCGCTATCGTATATTCAAATGCCGTGGGGATATTGTTGTTCAGAATGACTGTGCCTGCTTTCTTAGTGGAAAATATTCTCGAGATAAGTTTATGGTTTTTAGATTATATATACAAGAAAGAAAAATGCTCCTCCGGAGCATGGAAAATTAATATGGCTGGATAGGGTGAGGTTGCGAAATCAATAGAGGACTAGTTTTGAAAATGCTTAATATGGGGCTAGGTTCTGAAAGAAAGGAGGACTAGGTTGTGGGCGAACTAATATGGGCACAGCGTCGCCGAACAACCCATATTCGCGGGCTGTAAATATTATACATTCATCTATATCAATCTCTAGACTTTAAATTATAGCTCCAGATTCTAAATTAGATGATATAATCTATATCCGCCTATTCGTACTTCCATGTATTATACAGTCAGACTTTTCCTTCGAGAAAGTCTAAGCTTACTGTTCATTTTATGCATTTATACAGATGATGAGGTCAGTGAATAATTTTTATAGCAATTAAGTCCTGACTGCTACCCTGCCGGATTGAACCAATAGTTTTACCGCCACATCCCTATGTTTCTGTCCGATACTTGTCATAGTCCAACTAAATTTAAGGTATATATATAGCTAGCCTAAAACTGCCCAGGCAAACAACTCTACTATATCTTGCAGATTACCTATTCAACATTTTTCACTCTAATTTTGACCGTACTATAAATATGTGACAAAAGGAAGGAAGCGCATGCCCGCGAATATGGGTTGTTCGGCGACGCTGTGCCCATATTAGTTCGCCCACAACCTAGTCCTCCTTTCTTTCAGAACCTAGCCCCATATTAAGCATTTTCAAAACTAGTCCTCTATTGATTTCGCAACCTCACCCTATCCACCCATATTAATTTTCCATGCTCCGGAGGAGCATTTTTCTTTCTTGTCCCTCTTAGCACTTTAAAGATTCTCTGACAATATTCCACTGTAGTTGAACATTGGCCTTAGATGAAATAATATGCTGTTATTATATGCTAGCCTGTCTTCAACATAAATTTGATGAGACGAGGGATGGTCGTCAGTTTATATTTTACCACACTTTAACAAGATTGTAAGCACAAGTATATGGATCCTAAAAAAAAAAAAAAAAAAAAAAAAAAAAAAAAAAAACACAACTTCATATTTCGAGATGGAACGTACACACTTTTCTTGTCTATATATATATATATATATATATATATATATATATATATATATATATATATATATATATATATATATCAAAAAGACATACTCCGCAGCAAAAAAAAAAAAAAAGGACAAAAAGTAAACCCAAGGGGCGAACTAAGAAAGAAGTTCACTCAACAAAATTCGCCAAAAATGTAACAGAAGAAATTCAAAACCAAGATTTCTGCCGCACAAAAAACTTAATACTCTGTGAAGGGAGATGCAACAAAAGTTGATGTAGTGCGTGTCGAACACTAAAGCACCCACCATTATCTATAGTAGTGGAGGTCAGAAGATAAGAGTAGATAAGACATATATATATATATATATGTGTATATATATAGATATTGGTAGATCGACAATTTCATCGATATTTTTTTTGGTACCGTATTGTGGGGGAAAATTGAAAAATGGGTTTTTTTTTCATAATCGGCAAATTTAAAATTGATTTTTGTAAGTCCTTCAATAAAATTTTTTTTTTTTTTTTTTTTTTTTTTTTATTTCTTTGAAAACAAATCATATAATTTTTAATTCGCCAATTTTCGTTTTTTTCGATATTTGTATGT
This sequence comes from Trissonchulus latispiculum, assembly GCA_030248195.1. NCBI lineage: Eukaryota > Metazoa > Nematoda > Enoplea > Enoplida > Ironidae > Trissonchulus > Trissonchulus latispiculum. The sequence goes on along the minus strand of JASAND010020945.1, from coordinate 31,933 downwards.
GGATCTACAGAGTACTTGGGTTACTTGCGTTGTTTACATGTCAATTCAACGTAAGTATCTGATTCTAAGCCTTGAAACAAGTTTAATCAGCTTCAACTTTGTCCACGAAATTTCTAGTTTTTCAGAAAAAGCTAATTGAGAAAAAAATCCAAAAAGTGCTCTAAAAAAAAAAAACGCCTATGGGCGTTTTATTGGGTGGGGCCACTGGCCTAGCGCATAATACGGTAGGGGTGAAAAAAGGAAAAAAATCTTATGGCAAAAATTCCCAACTGAAATTTTTTAAGAAATTGTGTAATTTTCTTTAAATAATTCAAAATTTTTTTTGTAATGAAATAATTCTCTAAACAAAAAAAAATCCGAAATTTTTTCTGGGTCTTTATGAAAAAAAAACTTAAATTTTCGCAGTGAAAGTGGAAGAAAAAAGGGTCAGAAATTTTCAAAATTTTTTCCTTTTTAATTAAATTGAAGCCGACTTAGACAAATTTTCCAGCTATATGGATGCAAAGGGTTTGGATGTAGTGTGATGCACAAGAACAAAGATTCTAGGAGGGGCAAAAGGGGGAAGAATCGAGGCCGAGTGAGAGATCTCGTCAGCGGTAAAGAAATTCTAACTTTCCTTCACGCTTGGGTTTCCTCTTTTTGGTACCAAGTGTTTTTTGTTCCCGAAAAAGAGATGAAATTTTTCAAAATTTTTTCCTGTTTAACTTTAGTTTATTTAGACGGCATAGCTTTTAATTTCTTTCCGATTCTTGTGTCTTGATGTATCTGTTCATCGAGTATTTGAATTTCCAGTCGAATAATGTTGTCAGTCATTCCTTATGCTGTCTCTACGCAATGATATTTTTATTAAGAGTAAAAAAAACATAAGAAACAGATTTCAAGTGTTATCTAATTGCCGAATATTTCTTTGTATGTGCCATGGGATTGGAAAGTAATGACAATGTTTTTTCATATTGATACTATCTTGACCACATTTGTAGACTTTTATCTTTGACTACGATCAATACAAAAAAAAAAAAAAAAAAAAAAAAAAAAAAAAAGGGGCCATTTTTTGTGGGTGCAGATAATGACAAAAGCTCTTCACCCTAACGCAAATTGGCTGACCATTTGGGTAAGCCAAACTATTTTGTACTTTCAAAATGACGCTACTGAAAAAACTGGAAAAAAAACACCTTACCCACAGGTGGGAAGTTTTTCATTTTTTGTAAGGGGCATAATGACAAAAGTTGATCTTGATATCTTGCTATGTGGCTATTTGATACCAAACATGACTACCTTTGAAAATTTTTCATTTTTTGAAAAAGAAATGACCCCCATGGCCTATACACCACTCAATGTAGGTGGGTGGGGCGACTACTTTTGTAGGTGGTATAATGAGAAAAGTTGACTACAATGTCAGCGGGCTAACATTTGATAAATAAACATGATCACCTTTGAAGACTTTCCTCAAACACTCTCACTTGACCAACAGTGGGCAAAGCACCCACCTGCGAAAAGTGGAAAAAAAAAAGGGGGGGGGGGGGGGGGATGATAAATGTTGAGCGCGCGCGCCAAGGGTTTTCAATTGAGCTGCTCAAACATGACCAATCTTTGAAGACTTTCTCATTTTTTGACATTTATTTTTTAATCTATTCCGTAGGCAAAAGGGATCAGGGGTCACATCCACTGATCTTCAATAGGGTGCTCATCATATGGGAAGGAAAATTTGGAAAAAAAAAAAAAAAAAAAAAACAGAAAAAATGAATTTTTAGTGATTCTCTTTAAAAGATATTCTTCTCAAAGTTTTTCTCCAATATTTTTGCCAAAACAGGTGAAAAAATGCAAAAGTTTGTAGTCTATCTCTTGAAAGGCGGGAGAGTTTAAAATTTAAAAATCCCCATCAAAAGTGTGCGTTTATTGACCGAAATATTCAAATACAATATAACAATAAGGTCGGGAAAAAAAAATGAGAAAAAGTCGAAAAAAAGGGAAGTGCCAAAAAAAAAGTCCGACTTTGAAAAGTTGGCACAGAGCCAAAAATTACCGGCAAGTTGTCGACCAAAAAAAAGGCATGGGAACATATATTGACCAAAAATGTTCAATAATTCAACATTCGCTGCGTGTCGCACTTCCGAAAAGCGCCATTCGTCTAGAAAATGTTCACAGCAGCGCAAAATTTGAAAGTTTCGTCTTGTATGGTGATACTCTGTAGTACGGCAACATTTTTGCCGAACAATTGTTGAGCCCCAAATTTCAGGTATGATGCCTTACACCCATTATTATGCCGGCGCTATCGCGTCTCTACAATATATATATATATATATATATATATATATATATATATATATATATATTATGTATGCGATAGCGCCGCAACATAATATGGGTGTAAAGGCGTCTGCGCGCTTCTGGAGACCGTGTTGGCCTGGTGCCAGCCCAATTAGAGGTTCGGGAGGGGTAAAAATGTTACCACCGTAAAGTACTCGAGTAGTACTACAGAAGGTATCACCATACTTTTGGTTCGAATTGAAAACATCAAATTTTGCACTTGGAAATAGTGTTAGTTTGCGTTTGCTTTTTTTCTAGGTGAATAACGCTTGTCAGAAGTGCATTTTCTAGCGAAGTGTTGGAACGTTGATGGGCATTTTGGTCCATCACTACTGTTATATGTTGGTAGACAGTATCCCCCCATGCTACCTTTTTTTGGTCATTTTGGCACCTGGCCAATTTTGGCTCTGTGCCAAGGCTCCAAAGTCGGACGTGCTATTTTGGCACCTAGGTTGTGGTGGACTTTTTTTCTCAGGCTAGCAGCTAGATCGGTTTGGTTTATTTTATTTGAATATTTCGGTCAATGCACACAAAGCAACGAGGGGGATTCTTCAATTTCGCTCTGTAGCTTTCAGGAGATAGGCCCAAACTTTGCATTTTTTCACCTGTTTTGGCGAAAAGTTTCTAAGTCCCACTTTTACTTGAAATGGCCTAAAAGTCACTAAAAATAGTTTTTTCGGCCTAGGGTGGAAGACATTTTCTCCTATGTAAATCGGGGTGCGCTGAAAAACGATGAGCATACTGCTGAGGTCGGTGGATGTGACCCCTGACCCCCAGGGCCTGCGGGTCCGGGGTCAGGTGGGGGTCAAAAAATGAAAGTCTTCAAAGGTGGTCATGTTTGGTATCAATTGAATGCCCTTGGCGAGGCGAACAACTTTTGTCATTATGCCACCCACAAAAAGTGGCCCCACCGACCTGTGGGTGGGGTGCCCCACCCACTGTTGGTCGGGTGTGGGTCAAAAATGAAAATCTTCAAAGGTGGTCATGTTTGGTATCAAAGAAAGCCCTTGGCGAGGCGATGAACTTTTGTCGCTATGCCTCCCACAAAAGGTGGCCCCACCGACCTGTGGGTGGGTGCCCCACCCACTGTGGGTCGGGTGTGGTCAAAATGAAAGTCTTCAAAGGTGGTCATGTTTGATACATCAAATGAAAGCCCTTGGCGAGGCGATCAACTTTTGTCATTATGCCACCCACAAAGAGTGGCCCCACCGACCTGCGGGTGGGTGCCCCACCCACTGTGGGTCTGGGTGGGGCTCAAAATGAAGGTCTTCAAAGGTGGTCATGTTTGGTATCAAATGAAAGCCCTTGGCGAGCAGGGAGATGAACTTTTGTCATTATGTCACCCACAAAAAGTGGCTCCCTTCCGACCTGTGGGTGGGGTGCCCCACCCCCAGTGGGTCCGGTCGGGTCAAAAATAAAGGTCTTCAAATGGTCAAGTTTAGTAACAAATGAAAGCCCTTAGCGAGGGGAACAACTTTTGTCATTGTACCACCCACAAAAAGTGGCTTCTCCGATCTGTGGGTGGGTGCCCCCACTCCCAGTGGGTCCGGTCGGGTCAAAAATAAAGTCTTCAAATGTGGTTAAGATAAGTATCAAATGAAAGCCCTTGGCGAGACAAAGAATTGTTGTCATTCTAAATGCTTTTCTTTTCTTTGCTTTTTGTACTAATGAGTTTAGTGTCTTTTGCTTAATCTGTTTCTGTTTTGTTTGCAGGATTCTTATTGCAAGTACCATGCGGGATGCTTGGCTCCTTCTTAACTCATTAATCTCAGTGGCATTGGGTTATGCCGTCTAAATAACTTAAGTTAAACAGGAAAAAATTTTGAAAAATTTCTTCGGATTTTTTTTCACTGCAAAATTTGGTACCAAAAGGGGGGGCCATTTTTGGTGGGTAGTTCGTTCATGGAGGCTCCCCTTATACCTCCTGGCCTCGATTCTTCCCACTTTGCCCCTCCTAGAATCTTTGTTTTAGTGCATAACACACATATAAACGCATCCATCATATAGCTAAAAATTTATCTAAGTCGGCTAATTTAGTTAAAAAGAAAAAAATTTTGAAAATTTCAGTTTCTTCCTTTTTTCACTGCACCGCGAAAATCAAAGGGGGGACCACAAGCGGAGCCAGAAAAAATTTCGGGGTGGGGGATGCAAGAAGAAAGATTTCATTACAAAAAAGATTTCGTTACAAAAAGAAAATTACTTAATTTCTGGGGGCATCCGCTCCCAAGACCGGGTTGAAATATTTTTGCCATAGGCACACCCCTACCGTATTATGCCAAACAGTGGCCCACCCAATAAAACGCCCATGGGCGTTTTTTCGGGGGTGGGCGCTTTTTTGGATTTCTCAATGCTCACTTGCATGCCCTGAAAAACTAAAAGTTCGTGAACAAAGTTGTGGCTGATTAAGCTGTTTCAAGGCTTAGAATCAATTATGTTCGTTGAATTGACATGTAAACAACTTAAACTTCCCGAGCACTCTGTCGTCCGCAAAAATTTATCGAATTTATCGAAAATTGGCTAAGCAGAAATTATATGATTGTTTCCAAAAAGTAGCCCATGGGCGTTTTTTGGGGGGTGTGCGCTTTTTTGGATTACAAAAATCAATTACGAAATTGCCGATTCCGAAAAAACGCCCACGGGCCACTGTTTGGCATAATACGGTACCCGTCATTGAATTGTCGATCTGCCAATGTCTATATATATACACATATATATATATATATGTCTTGTGTACTGTATCTTCTGACCGCATATATAGGTCATGGTGAGTGCTTTAGTGTTCGATATACACTTTATGGGCTTTTATTGCGTCTCGGTTTACAGAGTATTAAGTTTTTGTGCGACATAAATCTTGGTTTTGAATTTTTCTGTTACATATTTTGGCTAATTTTGTTAGTAAACTGCTTTCTTAGTTCGCCTTACATTTATTTTTTGTCCACCATTAATATTAATGTTTTGGAGTATGTCATATATATATATATATATATATATATATATATATATATATATATATATATATATATATATATATATATATATAGACAAGAAAAGTGTGTACGTTCCGGGTCAATTTATGGTTGTCGTTGTCGTCAGAGGATGCCGTCTTTGGTTCTATCCTACGGATTATACTGTGCTTACCCACTTGTTGTGCGGTAAAAATGCGACCGACGACCATCCTTCGTCTCATCAAATTTATGTTATAATATGCTGGCATAAGCTAACGGCATACGAGCTAATCTAAGGTGCCAATGTTCAACTACAGTGGAATATTGTCAGGAGAATCTTTAAAGTGCTAAGAGGATAAGAGAAAAAATACTCCTCCGGAGCATGGAAAATTAATATGGGTGGATAGGGTGAGGTTGCGAAATCAATAGAGGACTAGTTTTTGAAAATGCTTAATATGGGGCTAGGTTCTGAAAGAAAGGAGGACTAGGGTTGGGCGAACTAATATGGGCACAGCGTCGTTGAACAACCCATATTCGTGGGCATGCACGCTTCGCTTCAGCTTGTCACATATATATAGAACGGTCAAAATTAGAGTGAAAAATGTTGAATAGTAATCTTGCAAGATATAGTAGAGTTGTTTGCCTGGGCAGTTTTAGGCTAGCTATATATATACCTTAAATTTAATTGGACTATGACAAGTATCGGACAGAAACATAGGGATGTAGCGGTAAAACTATTGGTTCAATCCGGCAGGGTAGCAGTCAAGGACAATTGCTATAAAATTATTCTTAAATATATGCTGTCTGTATAAATGCATAAAATGAACAGTAAGCTTAGACTTTCTCGAAGGAAAAAAAGTCTAATTTATAATACATGGAAGAATAGGCGGATATAGATTATATCATCTAATTTAGAATCTGGAGCTATAATTTAAAGTCTAGAGATTGATATAGATGAATGTATAATATTTACAGCCCGCGAATATGGGTTGTTCGGCGACGCTGTGCCCATATTAGTTCGCCCACAACCTAGTCCTCCTTTCTTTCAGAACCTAGCCCCATATTAAGCATTTTCAAAACTAGTCCTCTATTGATTTCGCAACCTCACCCTATCCAGCCATATTAATTTTCCATGCTCCGGAGGAGCATTTTTCTTTCTTGTATATATAATCTAAAAACCATAAACTTATCTCGAGAATATTTTCCACTAAGAAAGCAGGCACAGTCATTCTGAACAACAATATCCCCACGGCATTTGAATATACGATAGCGCCCCAAAAAGTCGCGTCTGCATTCCCACTTCTACAAAAATTTCGCCACATCAGAAATTATGGAGACTACTTCAACACAGCAGAGGTGACAGCCAGAAAGGCCAATGGGCGGTGTTCCACATCAACAGTAAAAAGCTTATGGACTTCCTAGCTAAATTGGGAGTATTATGGACGAGCTTTTTCTATGTGAATATTCATTTAGTATCGAATATTCACTGGCGCAGGTTTTTGAAGGCATATTTAAGGTGCTGGTATCCTTTTGTGCAGTGCTTTTATGGTGACTTTTCGAAACGCTATAATTTTCGCAATTTTGGGAGTTGGAAAGAGGTTTATACATCGTTTTAAAGCTTATAATCTGTACATTAACATGAGCTTACGAAACTAGCAAAATTGGAAAAAATAGCAAAAAACTTCCGACATGCTGACATCTGACAGACTGAATATAGACCAAAAATCTTTGAACATCGATTTCTCAAAACTGTAGAATCGGCCAAAATTTTTTCTTGTGTCATGATATGAAGGACATGTGGGCCGAGGGACATTTTTTTGGATTTGGCTCAACAAGTTTCAGTACTCCAGAAAATCCGGCAAATGCGCGATGACACGAAATTTCGCAACTTTCTTTTCAGTTTTCTCACAACTGGAGAAGTTTTAGCTCAAACCAAGAAAAATCTCCCTCCGCAATAGGGCGAATTTTCATTTAGCCAAAAATCACGCGAATCCATTGGGCAGTTTTTGAGAAATCAATGTTCAAAACAAAATATTCGCAATTTTGCCAAAATGGTTTTTCGGCGAATTCCCTAGCTTAAAGCAACGAACTGAAGCGAATAGGTATTGATAAAAAGGGCGTATCGAAATTGAGTAACCAGGCCGAAATTGTCTGTAGATTTAGCAGTAATTTTGAAAAACAAAACTGATTTTGTCAAAATTTTTTTTTTGACCCCAAAAATCGTTTTTATGGAGGAGTACTGCCTTAACCACTAGAGGTAGCCCAAAAGTCGTAAAAGCAAAAATGTTCATTTTGGTGCCCTCTTTTCCAGCCATAACAACCAATCCGTAGCGCCTAAATGTCACTTGAGAGAATAAGGGCTAAAACCAAAACTTTCCTATCTTTACTCCTAAAATTCGGGAACTTGTCCCAGAATGTTAAAGAGCATGAAAATAATGTATTTGGAAAGTTTCATCCACTTTCATAAAGAATTGAAGCTTGTAGGGTCGAATTTACACAAAGCGATACCAGCACCTTGGTGCTGGTTTCATTTCGGGCATTTTTTACTCATACGGCTTTAATCCTTTACGTAAATAGCTAAAACTTGCTAAATAACCTAATTCCGTGCTCTTTAACATTCTGGGACCAGTCCCGAATTTTTAGGCCAAAAGATAAGAAAGTTTGGTTTTTGGCCTTAGGCTTCCAGTAGATAGACCAGACACCGGATTGGTTGCTATGGCTGGAATGAGGACATAAAAAATGAACATTTTTGCTATTACAACCTTTGAGCTATCTCCAGTGGTTAAGTCAGTATAAGCAAAAAACCATTTTGAGGGTCAAAAAATGGCCATTTTCGAGGAAATCAGTGTTTCAAAATTACTGCCAAACCTTACGGACAATTTTCGTCGATTTATACTCAATCGATACAGCGTCAAAATGCACATTTTATGAATCCCTACTAGCCGGACTTTATTGCTTTCAGCTAGAGATTTGGCCGGAAAACCATTTTGGCAAAACTGCGGTTATTGTGTTTTAAACATAGATTTCTCAAAAACTAATCGCAGATTCCGGAAATCTTTGAATGGAAATTCGTACTATTGCGGAAGGACGTTTTTCTTGGTTTTGGCTAAAACGTTCCCAGTTTCGAGAAAATTTAGTGCAAATTTTAAACATTTAGTGTCTCCGTGCATTTTGCGAATTTTCTCAACCATTGAGTGATACTGAGCGAAACCCCAATAAACGTCCCTCTGCCCATATGACCTCTGTATGATAGCGCAAAAAGAAATTTTGTCTGGCTCCGCAGTTTTGAAAAATTAATGTTCAAAAATTTTTGGTTTATATTTAGCCGTTATGTCAGAAAATGTTTGCTAATCTTTTTAATAATTTTGCTAGTTTCGTAAGTTCATATGAATGTCCTGATTATAAGCTTTAAAACGATGTATAAAGCTCTTTCCAACTCCCAAAATTGCGAAAGTTATAGCGTTTTAAAAAAATCACCACAAAAGCACTGCACAAAAGGATACCACCACCTTAAATATCTGTAGGGGATCCAAACCAGCACTTTCATGAAACTTAGCTCAAATTGCATAATCAAATATTATATGCAGTTTCAATATTAAAAAAAACCGCTTTCTTGCAGAAAGTCTCCAAAAACGGTAATCACGACATACCTGAAATGGTTTGCAAGGAGCGACATAATCAGCTCGTTTACACTCTTTCTGTATTCTGAGTTCTTTTGTAAACTGTGTCTTCTGTTTTTCGAATCGTCGTCGAATCCGCTCCAGCTTCAAATCATCATAGCTGCAGCAATAAAAAATCTAAATTATTTAGACACCAATCTCTTATGAAATTTGATATAATGAGTCATCAAGACGGAATTTGGTATTTTCTTTCTGTTGAACTGAACGCTGAACTGAACGAAAAGCTGAACAAAATCAACGATTTCGCGAAATCCACATTTGGACTCGTTTACACGAAAAACTACATTGGTACGAAAATGCAGTTCCATCACGTTTTGCTTATTTTGTACAGTAGTTATAGGGCAGAGGTTGTAGCAAACCTATACTTAATATGAATTCTCCAACAAAATCTAACTATACTACGTAACCAAACAATTGCTATTATACCTTCGCTGACGTTCAATCAGCAACGCTTCTCGCCAAGTAGGAGGAACAGCGTTCTCGTTTCTGAAAAAACGAAGATAAAACTGATGTTTGAAGTCTGAACCTCGACTGCCAACAGATTACAAAGGTATGCCCATTCGAATCTATATCCAACATTTCCAACACTGAAGTTCCAACACCGGCCAGTTCCAGGCATAAAAACTGGGCTTAAACGAAAATTTTTACCAAATGTATAATTTGCGAAAGTTGGATTTTGGGCTTGCTATTCGTAATCTGATTCTGATGCATAATTCTAATATCGCAACAGCTGAAACTGAAACTGCTATAAGCATTGAAAACAAATGTAGAATCATTTGGGAATAATTAGAAATTGGCAATTATATACTAAATACGAAGTTAGGAAATAGAAATTTTTCGAAATTAATTGAAACTAATTCAAAATTTTTGAATAGTTCTTCACTACGTATTCAAGAATAGTTAGCGAATAAGTCGATGAACGAAGATTTAAAAAAATTGATTGTTCCTACTTAAAGGGGGGCCACCTTGAAAAATCTTATAGTCACGGATTCTGCTCATTTTCACACAATTTTGTCACATGTCCTGCACATTGATTTTAAATCTTGAGTAGTTTCGTTCAGTACTTAACGAGTAACCGGGTATTAATTGCATACAATACAATTGCATACAATGGGTGAAAACGACGGTGTCGCAGCAAATAAAGGCAATTTACACCGGAACATCCTTGGAAATGGAGCTTTATTCGATTGTATGCTTGATAACTGATGTAAACAAAGAATTTAGGGTAGCTTTTAAATGGGAAAGTTTACTTTATGGCTTTATTTAGTGATGTTAGGGAGCAGCACCGGCGCTCGAAAACCTTGACCACGAAAATCATTTAACGGCCGATAACCTGAATTTGGTGCATTTGCGGGCAATGGTCCAAGAAGAACAAATATTCCCGACAATGAGAGCTTTCGATTGATATAAAATTTAACACATTTCGAAAAATTTGAAAAATCGCTATTTTTGAGATTATGGTTGTCAGACCCTCGCACTTGACCCCAGCGACCAACTGGATGTACTAACCTGCACCATTCATACGAAAACTTGACCTAGAGTCATCAATAATGGTACGCAAATAGATAGTCTAACATTTTATATGTCTGTGTTGCCATAGCCTTATAATATTTGCCAAAAAACACGAATTTCCGAAATTTTGCTAAAAATTCAGAATTCTGCGCCAGAGAAATCTCGAAATCGGGCAGAGCTAACCAGGATCAATTGGTATTGTTCGAAATGTCTTGTCATGTGCTGTGATTTGTAGTAAGTATATAGAATTTTCAATCAGGCCTTACAGCTTTCCGAATATTTCATCAAAGTTGCTGACCTCCCATTTCAACGTAGCAAAACTGTCAAATTTGGCTGTTCTCAAACTTCAAAAATTAATTTAAAATTTTCGAAGGCCAAAATTAAAATTCTGCCTCCTACAAATCACCCTTCGAGATCGTATTTATAATATAAGATGGACGGTGAAGTGGCCCGTTTTGCCGTTGGCGAGATTTCTCTGGCGCACGGAAAAACTCAACCACTTTTTCAGTTTCCTATGTTTAACACATGCTGACATAACTTTGAGGTAAAATTACTCGCTAACCGTAAGAGATCCTACTTGAATTTAAAAAACTCGTTAAAATATATATACCAATCGGGCAACAAAATATGTGAAAATGAGCAAAATCGGAGATGGTCTAAAAATCGGCCAAAAATGGACCCCCCTTAATAGTTAATTTAATTGCTTAATATTATGGAAACTTTGATATTTCTTGCAGCAGTTTGACTAAACTGACTCAAGAAAGAATAGGATGTCAATGGTGCTATAGTGCTGGTAAATTCGCAGCAAACTCTGAAAGACTATAATTTACTCGATTTTTGGAGTTCAACTATAAAAATTTAAATCATTTTAAAGTTTAGAATGTACTCAGACTGAGTTCGGCTGTCTCAATTTAATTGTTCGAGATGGGCATGCGATAACACGACAACAAGTTGTGAAAATGGATTTCACGAAGTGTGGGAAACCTAAAGAAAAGCGACCAGTTCAGAGACAACAAAAGAAACGACTTCCTGAGGGTTATTTTTTCTGAAATTGCTTAATGAAGAAACAAGCTCAATAATTTTGAGAAAAATGAAAGCTTTGTTCGATTTTCGTCAAAATTTTCATGTTTGGGCACTTATTTCTCCATAACAAAATCAACAAATACAAACCTTTTAAAAATAGCCTCAAAGATTTCACTGTAATTGTGCGCGTAGGCGTAAGCCGCTTTCTAATTGCTTGCATGAGTTGAGAGAAATCCGTGTTCAGAACAATATGGTTGCCATGTTTACAACTTCATGTTTGTTGCTGTGCTTAGGCAGAGATGCTGCAGCTGCAGAGCAGAGAGACCAAACCTTCGTTCGAAAACCAAACCAAAAACAAACAAACTTCGAAAAACAATTTTCGTGATCATCTCTGAAACCCTAAGCAGCCGAAGAATACTTTCAATTCAGGAGCAAAACAGTAGCTGTCGGTGAAAGCATTCGAATGAGTGTAAGTATGTAAATATATTTTATATATTTTCTTTAGTTTCATCACTTCTGCTTCCACAAGCAGCTTTTTTGAGGACGATTTCAATTATACTCTGGACACAAGCTGGAGTCAACAATATCTCTAACAATTAAATTGTGCAGAAGCAGATACATCTGAAAATTGCTAGTAGTTATATATAAATTAGTTTCCTAATTTCCAGGAACTTCTTGAGCTCCTGCACTCTGAAGAAATCTTCCAGTAGAAACTACAGGAATCACTTTTGTAGATAATAAATACAAAAGCTTTTTAAAAATACAGGTTAAGTCTTGTAATTTCTACAGTACATCGTTGGTAGTTTTTATTACCGGATATACTTTGGTAGAATTGATTATAAATTTGACTGGTATTCTACACAAATGAAAACATTTATTTTTCACTGGTTTACATATTTATTCTACAGGAAAGTAATCGATACGCAAACTGAGATAAGGGCGACAGTGAACATAATTTTGAAGGCTAAACTGAATACTTTTGAAGATTAAGACTGTAAAACTACAGGTTTGGTGTCTGGCTTAGGATTCTCCAAATAGTTGAACAAATCTACAGGTGTCTATTTTCTACAAGAAACTCCTGTAAAAGCTCCAGGCTTCCTTTGTATTTTTACAGGAAACTTCTGAATTTTTACTATTCGAGAGGCCGGTAAAATATTCAAAAGTTACTTTTGTGGAGAATACAGGAAGTTTCGCTAGTGACAGGAGCACTTTGGTAGAAAACTACAAGAATTCCTGTAATTTCTACCTGGGCTTTTTTTACTGGGGGGGGGGTTGGGGGCGCCCCCCCACTTTTTGGGTTCCCCCCACTCGACCCCTCCCCCCCCACTTTTTTGGGCTTCCCCCCCACTCACTATAAGGTGCCCAGAAAATGCCAAATTTTAAGGATTTTTGGTCAAAATTTTCAAAAATTTTCCGGCTTCGCCGGAATTTTTTGGTCAAAATCGTCTATTTTGGTACTCAAACTCAATTTTTGAGCACTTTTAGACATAGTTATAGCAGTATATGTAGAAAACAGGCTATTTTTACTGCATTTTAGCGATTTTAGACCACTTTAGACCCCCCACTTTTGGGTTCCCCCCCACTATTGGGGGGGGGGGGGCTCCCCCCCCACTCTCCCCACCCCCACTTTTTTTCGCCTAGAAAAAGCCCAGTCTACAGGAGTTTTTTTAAGTTTGTGGAACAAGATTCGAAAGAATGAAGGTACATAATGGCATTTGCTGAACTAATATGTTAACTAGAGTTGTGTCGGTGGGAAACAATGCAGTCAATTCCGCCACTAGGGTATTTTCCAGATTACCCCCCACCGCTCAACATTCTTAAACTTGACCAAATGAGCTAAAATTTGGTACGGGTATGTTTTCGACTACGCTGAGTTCAAATATTGTAAAATTTTTCGATTTCGCGAGTTTCGATTTTTTTCGATTCGCAAGGGGCGACCAAGGGAAACCGAAAAATTTTTGTCTCCGAGTTTGCTGAAAAGTTGCATAAAGGGGTTTTCGGGGTCGCTGAACACGAATCTGAAGTCCGTTTTTGATTAAACTTTTCGTTCGCTCAGCGTAAGCTTACAACTTAAGCTTGCAACTTCAGCTTTATCAAGCTAACGAAAAACTTAATCGAACAACTGACTTCAGATTCGAGTTCAGCGACCCCGAAAATACTTGTGAATTGTTCAGTGAAATCTGCGACAAAAATCTTTTCCGTCTCCTTTGGGAATCGAAAAAATCTAATCTCGCGAAATCGAAAAACATTACGATATTTGAACTCAGCGTAGTCGAAAACTTACCCATATCAAATTTTAGTTCATTTGGTCAAGTTTTAAGGATTTTGGAGTGGTGGGGGTAATCTGGAAAAGCCGCGCCACTATATAAAATTTTAATATTTTCTACCTTTAGCTACGCTTAGATTTTCTGAAAACTACCTGTGGAAACCACAGCAGTTTTGCTTGGAAAGATTTAAAACAGCTTTCAGCACTTCTCATCATTTTCGAAATGTTTTTAAGCTTCTAAGATTTCTTTGGGTATGTGAGGCGCTGTTTGTTCATTTTTCCCATACTTTCAGGGTCTACCATAAAAGCATCATAAATTTTAGTTGCACAGATTATTGAAAGTCAATTGTCGAAATAATTTGTATTATGACAAAAGTAAAGAAAGGCCGCTGCTGGGTATGGTCACAAGATGTCCAAAAATGTTCCACAATAACAAATCAAAAAAATTATTTAAAAAAATTGCAAAAATCTAGCCGCTTATATGTTTAATCCAATTAATTTATAGTATTATATACTTCATCATTTTGATTGGGCTAGCCCTCAAGGTATTTTTTACCCGGGGGGGGGGGGCGGACCCCCCGAAATTTACCTTCCCCCCGAAAATACCTCCCCCCCCGAAATCGCCCCTCCCGGGATTTTTGCTTCCCCCCGGGATTTTTTGGGGACTAAATTTTTGCCAAAAAATAAGCAAATTTTGAAAAATTTTCCGGCTTCGTTTTTCGTAAAAATTTTAAGCTAAAATCCGGATATTTTTGAGAACGTTTTGCCTTTCTACGTGTAGAACACGCCAAAAATACCAATTTTTAGCTCATTTTTTGCAACAAATCTTCCCCCGCCCGCAAAAACCCTAAAAATACCCTGATCCATGTAACAGACCTAAACCAAATGTTAAATAACATTAAAACCATCACTGCAAATTTTGTACTTGGAACCGAGAACCGGTATCCTAGAACCGGAACCGGAACCGGCTTTGAACATTGGAACCGGCCCCAGGTCTAATCACACTATCTCACAAACAACGCAACAGAATTCTGTTGACTCGTGTCTGTTTCACTAATATTTATTAATGTTAAAAATTACCGTACACCATCACAATTACCCTAAAGAAAGTTGTTTTTCATATTTTAGCAGAGGCAAAAACGATTCTCCGTCTATATAGGAAGGAACAGGAGCGCCGGCAATATCCAAGATTGTCGGGGCAATATCAATGTTTGCCACTGCTCGCCATATTCTGTAGGCAAAACAACACTGCAAGAATATCGTTAACATTTCCTAATAGAAATTTCATTGAAGACTAAAATAACGAATTAAACATTCTAAAACTAAAATTTTTAACACATTAAAATTAAATTATATAAATTAAATTTCTAACTGCTGTTTTATTAATTGCGATTAAATAGACTAAAGTTAACCCGCGGAATCCGACGAGCGTATGTAAAGGAGTATAAACAGGTTGGGGCGTTACGGGTTGAATCGACATCGTCGAAGAGACAGAGAGGTATGCTTTCGTAGCCAACATAGCAAGATAAAAACGTATAAGGTGGTCAACATATCCCACATACGCAGTTTTTGGTACGCTGCGAACGTACAAAATTAGGTACTCAAAATTTATTGTTTTACCAAACTATTATTCCAGCTCTCGTGGATTAACAGCTTGACCAAATCAGAAACTTTTAGAAGCGAATGTTCGCAGTTACTAGGTCTGTCTAAATATCTAAATTATTCCGGCTGTCGAGCATTGCTTTTTTCGTCCGAAATCACAGGTCAAAATTTGAAATTTAGGATAGAATCGAGGATGGCCGTGCTCCTTTTGATGCGAGTTTTGATTTAAACAACCGTGACACATTTTCTGAATGCTAACTCACCCCCTCCCCGAACTCTGAACCTCGCTGATCCCCTCCACAAACTAGCACATACGTAGTGGAAACGGAGTATTACGTTATTACGTATATTATGTGTAATAAACACGTACGTTTGACATTAGTAACTGGCTTCATGACTGGTCAGGGCCTGAGGGATTAGGGCCGAAAAACTTTGATCAATTATGACAATCTGTCCTTATCAAAATACTCCCATCCTCTATTCCCCTCTCCAGCACTAGTGTCTCATAATTTATTTGTATTGAATCATTTTGGTCGATATAAAATTATTTCTAAAATGTTTCATTTTATTAATTTTAAATGCTTCACTTTATTACGCACTTTTATTTCTTATTTCAGTTTTTGCGGTATATTTGGCTGTACAGAGCTCGGTGTTCTGGTACTTTTGACCACTGGCTCTCTCGATTAGTAGTAAATGAATACACGATTTTGTTCCATTTGATTTACTTACTTTAAATGTCTTATTTTTAGGCTATTTCAGCGGGTGCAAATTTCCTTAATAATTAAATAAATTAAAAATCCTAAATAACTAAAAATAGATTTTTTCTTTGTTTTTAGCGTTGACAGCAGCCTCCCAAAGTTACCGACCCGCGGCATCATACAATTTTTAACAGTTAGTCAATTTCACATATCTGACAGCACAAACTGATTGAAATGTATTACTTACTACTGCTGCGGACAAAACTTTTGAAATTTGTTTACTTCAGAAACCAATAAGAAAAATTTGTGCCCAAAACTTCAGTGAAGTGAATTCCCACCAGTAGATTAGGTTTAAAACGTTGCTGCAAAATAGGAGTATGGTTCAACATACGTATATATATATATATATATATGTGTGTGTGTTGTGCTGCCACTGCACTTGCTCCGCCAATTGTGCTACTGTGCATAGTCCTAAGAACCCTTCACGTTCACACAAGAATTTGGCTTGGAGCAGTTCGCAGAAAACTCAAAAAACTTCGCCTGTCCTCATGCACGAAAATACCATGGGTCGGCAACTTTAGGATGCCGCTGTGAACGCTGCAAAAACAGAACAAACTTTTAATTATTTTGGAGGAAGCCAGTTATTAGTATCAAAAAATATAATATGAGTATGACAACGGCATGCTTTATGCTCTACAACCATGACACATACCTGCACGCTAACGACTGGGCCACCCCTTTCCGCAAACTGGGCTCCAGTGAATCAAACAAATTCGCCCGCTGAGCTTGCGTTCTCAAGCTCGAAACTGGCACGAAATTGCAGAAGTGTTTAGAAAATATCTATAAACGTTGGAGACATTTTAATAACTGTACAAAAATGCTACAAGTTTACCTTGTTCGCCTAGGTATTCCGGGGCCTCTCACAAGAAAAGGCACTTTCAAGTCAAATTCATAGGGCATATTTTTGCCCTTGACCAATCCATACTGGCCCAAATGATATCCATGATCAGAGGTATAGAAAACGTAGGTATTGTGCAAATCATGAAGCTCTCGTAATTCTTGATAAAGCTAAAACAGCAACAAGAAACCACAATAAACACCTACACAAGAAATTATAATGCTCCCCCGGAGCATGAAAAAGTAATATGGGTAATGGTGAGGTTGAAAAATCAAGAGGAAAAATCAAAAGATTTGAAAATGGTTAATATGGGGGTTAAGTTCTAAAAGGCAAGAGGACTAAGTTGTGACCGAATTCATATGGTCACAGCTTCACCAAACAACCCATATTCGCGGTCTGCAAAATTTGCTTTCACATTCAAGGTTAATATCTAAATACCTTATTGTTTTCTTAGTTAGTACGATAAAGGTTTTACGAAAACGCTGTTCAGGGCAGTTAGACCAGTGGTCAATAGGGCGCCTAGGCCGTAGTGACAAGTGGTCACTTCCGTCTGTTTCGAAAATATGCCCATTGAAACGGGCCTAGTCGATTTGCTATATCCCCCCAACCAAAAAGCCGAAAAACGCTGTTTTAAGCAGTTTGACCGGTGGTCAATAGGGCCCTATTTTGTAGTGACCAGTGGTCACTTCCGTCGGTCTCGAAAATATGCCTACTGAAACGGGCGCTGTCGACTTACTATATATGTCTCAAGCCAAACGCTGAAAAACGCTGTTTATAGTGAGTTTTCCCAACTTTGACCCAGGGCGAGGAACCATAGGAGCCATGCTGACCAGTGGTCACTTCAAGCGGCATCGGCTGTATGTTCATCGTTTTCAGCGCCCCCGATTTAGTGTCTATGGGCACAACCCCAAGGTCGAAAAAAGCCATTTTTAGTGACTTTTAGGCCATTTCTAGTAAAAGTGGGACTTAGAAACTTTTCGCCCAAATAGACTAGAAAATACAAAGTTTGGTCCTATCTCTTGAAAGCTACAAAGCGAAATTAAAAATTCCCCTCGCTCCTTTCTGCGCATTGTCCGATATATTCCAATAAAATAAACCAAACCGATCTAGTTGCTAGCCTGTGAAAAAAAAGTCCACCACAACCGAAGTGCCAAAATAGCGAAAGTCCGACTTTTGGGCCTTGGCACAGAGCCAAAATTGGGCAGGTGACAAAATCACCAAAATGGTAGCATGGGGGGATACTGTCTACCAACATACAACAGTAGTACTGGGCCAAAATGCCCACACCGTTCCAACACTTCGCTAGAAAACGCACTTCCAATTAGCGTTATTCACCTAGAAAAAACCAAACGCAAACTAACTGTTGCGAATTTCAAAAATCAGAAGTTACGAATTCGAACCAAAAGTATGGTGATACTTGCAGTACTACTCGAGTACTTTACGATGGTAACATTTTTAACATGCTATCGCGCCCCTACATAATAAATGGACTTTGCTTGTAGCTTAACAATAACAGGATGCATACTATTACGGGCGGATCAAAAAGTTGTGCGCCTCCTGGGAAACTTGTC
Organism: Trissonchulus latispiculum; assembly: GCA_030248195.1. NCBI lineage: Eukaryota > Metazoa > Nematoda > Enoplea > Enoplida > Ironidae > Trissonchulus > Trissonchulus latispiculum. Next base: position 13,431 of record JASAND010020945.1, on the reverse strand, counting down.
TCAATTTTGTTTTTGGCTTCACTTTTTCTAGCGAACTGTACGCTGTTTTCAATGTTTTAATCGCACTACTCGTGAATAGCATACTCTAATTTAAAAACACCAAGTTATACATACAACCAACCCATCCACAAAGATAGTCTACTATATATTTCCCGTATTACAACTCAAAAGACCCAAAAAGGCAGTTATTCTCAAGTGCAGGGATCAACCCGAACTGTGATTCTAGCTCCGGCCAAAGATGGCACCTCCGGCTCTGGCTAGCCAGATTCGCAAGTCCGGAGCCGAAATTTAAATAATATGCAAACAGTAAGAAAAGGCTTTAAAACGTCTAGAAGAAATATCAAAACTAAAGAGTGCGCATATTGCCGAGAAATTGTACAAATGCACTATAATTTGAATAAAAAATCTCTGGTGGCTGGTCGTAGCAACGTTACCTTTTGTACAGCATCATCAACTGACAACAATGTCTGTAATCGACGTCGGTGCAAGAAATCTGTGAAGGCCACATGAACTGGTTCCATTTTTCCTGTATGTTTCAGCAGCCATTGTTTGTCAGGATTAGGAGCATAATTCCAGCTAGGAGTTCTAAAATAATGTTCGTTATAAAAAGCTTGATCGTTTACTTTACACAAGGCCAGACTTGCTCAAAAGCAACTATAGAACAGCGCAGAAATGGAAGAACACAGAACAGGAAACGTACTGTTTTCAAAACTATAGAACTAACTAAAAACTTGATGTTGTCATCATCATTGAAAAACTACTTCTAAAAGAAAGATAAAACCGAGAAAATAGGCAGAAAACAAAAAAAGGGCAGAAGGCACAAATTATGAAATTTCGGTATTTTCCGTTTATCCGCTCAGTTGAAGAATAATCCCGTTTCTTCTTCTTCGGAGCTGGGGCGTACACTGGCCCGACGTTTGAAGAATAAATAACTTAGGAAGTTCAAAAACGAAGAACATAGAAACATTATTTGCTGATAAAATTTGAAGGAAAAGCACAAACGGAAAACGAATAAAGACGCCTCCATAGAAATATTTTCCAATCAATTTCAGATAAAATTGTATTCAATAAAATTGGAGCTAGCCACGCACTTGCAACAACGGAAGGACAGAAAGTGAAAGCACACATGTACTGATTGCGCACAATGATTGCAGACTATAAGCTGACTGTAAGATTAGATCTAACCGTAATCATGGTGTCTTTTGCCGTAAGTTTAATTTCACTGCGTGATTACGATCTTGAGTCGGTTGTTATAAAGACGTTGTGCCTAATTCCCTAAATTATCGATTTCTAGAAATCAAAAAACATTTTTGCTCATTTATAGAAATTGACAAGAATCTTGCGGTTTCTGGAAATCAGAAAAGGTTTTGATTAGTTCTTTATGTGAAGATCTTAAGCTAGTAAAGAAAGAAATATAAAATATATAATTTTGCTAAGAGAAACGATCCTTCAACTCTCTTGACAACTACTTTGAGTTGTGAATGTACATGCCTATTAAATTCCTATAACTTTGGAATTGCCTAATATAGCCTAGTCAACGGTTACAACTTTGGTGGCAGCTGTTTCCGAATGCCACGCCGTCGCCGCCGTCAACCGTCGCCTGTCTCCGACGGTAGTGGAGAAGATGACCCTGCTAATCCCGGAGAACCTAATCAAGATCGCGCAGCCACTTTAAAACTATCACAAATTGGTATTCGAACATTGGAGACATTCTCTGGCAAGCCCGGGGAAGATATCGAGGTGTGGTTCAAGAAAATCGAAAGAGTTTCCAAGGCTAACTTGTGGTCCCCTCAAGACAAAGCTCGAATAATTCCGGTATATTTGGGAGAAACTGCGGCAGATAAATATGAAGAACTGATCGCAAGAAACCCTGAACTGGAAAGAGACTTTGACCAACTGAAAAGGGGACTGACTGAGGCAAACCCCCCCTCAAGCGATACTTCTGCTACGAAAGGGCCGACTGGCCTGGTTTCCAGGCACAATTGGACGAACTTCTGCAGATCTCTCCTTCGGATCAGCAAATGTCAGTCCACCGCCTGAACCGCCAGCTAACCCAGGTCGTCCTCCAAGCAGCTGCCGATAATATTCCACGGAACCGGCGCAGAATTCCCAAATGCTGGTGGTCTGACGAAGTCACCGCGGCCCTCAACGAAGCCAGATCACTGAAGAGGGCCTTCCTCAGGTCCAAATCTGAAGAGTCCAGGCTTCGGTGGAGGGAAGCCGAACGATCGCTATCTGCAATGATCAGGGAAGCCAAGCGCTCCAGCTGGCAGGATTTCGTTGCTACTCTGTCCCCTAGAACCAATCCTGCCAAGGTCATGAAAACACTCAGGTCTATTGATGGGAAGAATACAACAACGGCATCGGGTCAATCCCTCCTGCTCGGCACCAAACAACTAACCACCAACCGCGACAAGGCTAGAGGATTTGTGAAGGAATACGCCAGAGTGAGCCACCTGAGAACGTCAAAGGAGGACAGGCCCCTCCTACGGGGGGTCAAACATGACCTGAAACAGCAATGCCGCTGCCGAACGTCTGTCCAGCCACCTATGTGCAGCCCCTTCAGCAAAGACGAATACCAAGCAGCCATCAACGATCTCCCACTCAAAAAGGCTGCTGGCCTAGACCAGATTTCGAATGAAATGCTGAAGAACCTGAGCCAGAATGCTCATGCAGCACTACTCGATCTCTTCAACCGATCCTGGCTGTCAGGGGTGGTCCCGTCTGCGTGGCGTCGAGCGAAGATTATTCCAGTGGCGAAACGAGGAAAGCCGGCTAACCGAATAGAATCGTACCGGCCAGTCAGTTTGACCAGCTGTTTGGCGAAACTCATGGAAAGGCTAATCAAGAACAGACTGTCCCACTGGATGGAATCCAAAAATATCCTCGACTGCAGGCAGGCTGGCTTCAGGTCCCTCCACTCTACGGAAGACCATGTTATCCGTCTTGTCCAATCAGTGGTCGATGGTTTCTCAGCCAAGAGACCTCCCAAGCGTACTCTGCTGGCCCTCATTGACTTTCAGCGAGCCTTCGACACAGTGTGGAAAGGGGGCCTATTCAGGAAGCTGCTCGACCTAGGCCTCCCTTCATGCGCAGTCCGATGGCTAAGAAACTTCCTCTCTGATAGACTTGCAGCAGTGGAATACAACGGGGCAATCAGCAATTTCAGGAAATTCCACCATGGAGTTCCCCAGGGCTGCTGCCTTTCACCCTCTCTGTTTCTGCTGTTCATCAACGACATCCTCCATCAACTCCCAGCCGGGGTACATGCTTCCTTGTTTGCTGACGATCTGGCCATTTGGGTCCAGGACAGTTCTTTACCCAGGGCCCAGACCATAATGCAGCAAAGTTTGGACTCTATTGTGCAATGGACAAAGAAGTGGAAGCTCCAAATTAACCCTCAGAAGTCCGAGTGCAGTGTATTTACCACCTGCAACAAGGAAGCTAACTTCAGACCACGCCTGACGATCGACGGCCAGCAAATCCCATTCACCTCCAGTCCAGTCTTCTTGGGGGTGACATTTGACCGTCTACTAAACTTTGGCGCTCATGTGGCAAAGCTGAAATCGAAAGCCTCTCACAGGATGAAAGCCCTCAGCGCAGTCGCTAGCACCAAGTGGGGTTGTTCCAAAGAAGATCTTCGCCTGCTGTACCTATCCTTCATCCGATCGGCCATTGACTACTGCGGCGGGGCTTGGATGCCGTGCGCTGCCAGAACTCATATTGAAACCTTGGAGAAAATCCAGAATGTAGCAGCCAGATCTATAACAGGATGCCTCAGGGCGGCTCCCATCGAAATCCTTCAGCTAGAAGCCAACCTGCTACCCATTTCTCTCAGATCCCACCAGTTGGCCGCTGAATCCTACGAACGATCAGTCAGGCTACCAGACAGCAACCCAAGGAAGCTCATATGTTCCGCTCCTCCAGACTGTTCCAGAACTCTCAAGTCCCAGACTTCCTGGAGAACGGCGGCTGCCGGCTCCTCTGAGAAGGCTGGTTTGGGAAATATCCGAAGGGAACCATTGAAATCAGTCGATCTAATCCATCCGAAGGACCGTTTCGCTCCGGTGGCTGCATACCCTACGCTGGCGACCAGATGCCGAAGATCTGACCCGCCGGAAGTCAGGAAGCAGGTTGCCCAGGCAACCCTTTCAGCTTTGCCCCAGGCGGATATTATCATCTGGACTGATGGTGCAGCCAAGGGTGGAGTCTCAAACGGTGGAAGTTGAACCCTGATAACATTCACGGACGGAACGGAGCCGGTTAAAATCTGCAAACCGGCGGGACAACTCTGCTCCAGCTTCCGCGCTGAACTGTTGGCGGTCCACACAGCACTCCTATGGCTTACCGACAACTTCCACCTACTGTCCGAGAACTGCAAAGTCAGAATCTGTACTGACTCGCAGTCCGTTGTCCGACTACTCCGGGCTGGGGTACGTGGCTCCTTCAGCGAACTATTGTCCAGCGTCTGGAACCTGCTTCACAGGCTGAGAAATCTCAGTCTCACAGTTCAGTGGGTGCCTGGACACGCGGGACTGCCAGGCAACGAAGAAGCAGATGAACTGGCTGGTACTGCAACTACCCTGCCACAGTTTGATGTCCCTGTCGACCTCTCCACAGCTAAGGCAGCAATCCGCAGGCACTTTACCTCATCCTGGTACCACCACCTCTCTCATCCTCGGGCCCTTGCTATCTATGGGAGGCTGGGGCCAGTCTCTCCCCAGTATGAAGCTTCCTTAGGGAGGCATGACAGAGTCCTCCTCAGCCAGCTTCGCAGCGGTAAATCGTGGCTGCTGGCTTCTTACCGGCACACTGTTGACCCTACCAGGTTCCCATCCCCCAACTGTACCCGCTGTGACTCAAGCCTCCCAGATACTGTTGATCACTTGTTACTGCATTGCCCGGCACTAACCAACCAACGTCTGGCCGAACTAGGCCCGACCCCAGAACTATCATGTCTCCGCACCGACCCTGAGCCTGTTCTTCGCTTCTTGGGTAGCAGTGGCCTCCTTGGAGTCCACCGAGTATAGGATTGCCCATCCTGATCGACCACCGAAGACGACGACGACGACTGAGGCATTTTTGCCTGCCGAAGCAAGACAAGTATTTTATGTTCAACTTTCCGAGAGGTCCCAAGGGGAAGAGGAGCCCGTGGAGAACTTTGGCCTTGACATCACAAAACTCGTCCGACGTGCCCATGCCCAACTAAGCATTGAAGCTCAGGATGTCATCATCATGGACAAGTTTACCCACGGCCTAAAGTCAAAGTTAAAGTGGAAAGTTCTACAGTCCTGCCCCAAGTCATTCTCGGAAGCTCTTCAAGTGGCCAAGCGACTGGAAACACATCAGTCTTTGAAGAACCAAAACCATACCGTCTCCAGTGTTACAAAGAATAGCAAGCCAAACTTAGAAGGTGAACAAGTCCAATCCGTAAGTCACAAAGCTGAGTTAGCAGATGATTTAAAAGAACTGAAAAATCAATTATCTGGTATTATGAGAACACAAAAAGAAATGCAGTCGCAAATAAAAAGATTTGAACTAAGTCAGGCTAAAGTAGACAGCAACAAAGGATACAACCCTACTGTCCCTACAGATTTTGATAAAAGGAGAAGCAGAAATACCGACGAGTGGCGTACAAGCGATGGTTCACCAATTTGTTTTATATGTCAAAAAGCGGGTCATGTTTCAAAATTTTGTCGCTCACAAAGTCGCCAAAATTCGGAAATGAATCTCGGTCGGTGCCACGAGGGGGGCGTCGACCCTAATAACAAAACTCCCCTCATCCGTCAAAGTCGCTAATTCACGGTCGCGAAAAGTTCATGAACAGACGATCTACAATCCAATTAAAGAAGAAACTTTGGAGTCGACCGCCGTAACGCCGAAAACACCTGTCGCAACGCCGAAAAAAATAGACGCAGCCGTGACCAACGATGCTACTGAGAAAAAGCCGTCCGGTGCAGTTGCTGGGAACCCTGTGGCCCCTCACCAAGTGCTGTGTACTGACGGCAATCCCAGCTTGGCTGAGGTACCACGGTTTCCACAATTTAGCACCTGCCGTCAAAATGAAGTCGCTACGACGATCACTAAAGTTGTTACTCAACATAACCGTTGCAAGCTGATTCCTAAAATTGAAGGCAAAGTAGAGGGAACACCATTTGCCATGTATGTTGATTCAGCATCTAGCTTAACACTCATGGCCGAACAAGAATTCCAGAAGCTTCCGGATGATGTTAAGAAGAAATTACAACCGAGTCCCTTTGTTGCCAGTGGTGTGTCTGGAGAAACCGTCCATCTTCTCGGTACCTTTCTGGCTACCATGTTGGTCTGTGGTGTTGTGCTTCAACATCCAGTAACCGTAGCCTCCCACATTCATCATCCATTCATCTTAGGTTCAGACGCCCTGTGGAAGCTTGACGCTAAGATAGATTATAAAAAGAAAGTATTCAGCACAACCGTTCAGCAACAGCCTTTCCGGGAGACTGAATTCAGAACTGTTTCATCTGTAGACGTTTTGCTGAAAAATGCCACTACAATACCTCCTTACAGCGAGAAACTAGTGACAGCTATGGTCCCAGGAGTAGAGAAGACGACTGGTATTGTGGACCCTATTGGTCCAGACGTCCATCCACATCCGAAGCGAAGATGCATTGGGGTCAGGCAAGGAATTGTCACTGTTGACTCAGTCTCCGAATGCGTGGTCGCATTGATGAATTCAACCAACCGGCCAGTGAAAATAGGAAGAAGTGCTGTCATCGGTTTGTGCGAGACTATAGAAGAAAAGCAAATTCAAGCCGTCAGTATTCCACTTACTACTAAGAAGCAACCGAAGACGGATCAAGAACGTTGCGAGGATATACTACGACAGATTACAGTTGACGACAGTGTAAGGAGCAATCCGAAGCAAATGGCAAGTCTTGAGAAAGTGATCAAAGAGTACTCCGACATCTTTGCACTGGGATTCCACGAAATGGGGACGACTAATGTGATAAAACATAGGATCGACACTGGCGATAGTCTACCAATTAAACAGTTACCATATCCAGCGCCTTACCAGCACAGAGATAAAATAGCTAATCATGTTAAAGATATGCTCAAAGAAGGAATAATTCAGCCGTCCTTTTCTCCTTGGTCGTCGCCAGTTGTCATCGTGAAGAAAAAGGATGGATCCGACAGATTTTGTGTCGACTACAGGAAGATCAATACAGTAACTAAGAAAGACACATATCCGATCCCACGAGTTGATGACTGCTTGGATCAACTGAGTGGGGCCAAGTACTTTACCTCATTGGATGCATTCAGTGGTTATTGGCAAATAGGACTAGACGCTGCCGACAGAGAAAAAAGTGCGTTCGTCACCCACGATGGCTTGTTCGAATGGACAAAGATGCCGTTTGGACTTTGCAACTCTGGGGCAACCTTTCAACGAGCCATGGATATCATCCTTAGAGATGTCCTGCGGAAGTTTGTGTTGGTATATGTAGATGATATCCTCATTCATTCCAAGACGTTCGAAGAACATTTGCAGCATATTCGACGAGTTTTCCAGCTGCTAAGGGCCAGTGGTCTGAGCCTGAAGCCAAAGAAGTGTGGATTCAGTCGACCCGAAACTGAATTTTTGGGGTACGTGGTATCCAGAGAAGGTCTGAAACCTGATCCAAAGAAAATAGTTGCAATAAGCAACTGCGCACCTCCAGCAACAATTGAAGCTTTACGGTCCTTCATCGGTTTAGCTACCTACTACAATCGCTTCGTAAGGATTATGCCAAGATTGCCAATCCTCTTACAAAGCTTTTTCGGAAGGATCAAAAATTTGAATGGGGTGAAGACCAACAGGAAGCTTTCAACGACATCAAGAAGAGGTTGACGTCGACTCCAGTCCTTGCTTTTCCGATGCTTGGTCAAGCTTATACCCTCCATACTGATGCAAGTGGGTATGGATTGGGAGCCATTCTCAGTCAAATTCAAAATGGAGAAGAAGTCGTAATAGCCTATGCCAGCAGAAAACTAAGTCTTGCAGAAATGCGCTACGCTATCACCAAAAGGGAAGCATTGGGCATAGTATGGGCTATAAAGAAGTTTCGGAAGTACCTGCTCGGTCAACACTTCACTGTGGTTACCGACCACAAAGGCCTCCAATGGCTTCGATCAATGAAGAATCCGGAGGGTCAGTTGGCTCGGTGGATTCTGTCGCTTGAAGAATTCAACTTTGAAGTAATCTATCGTCCAGGAAGCCGCCACACCAATGTTGACGCGTTATCCCGATGTCTTGAAGAGACGGCCGTTGTGGCTGCTGTAAGCTCCGAAAGTAAATTGTCCTTGCCCTATGTCATTGCTAAGCAAAAGGAAGATCCGTTGATCGGAGGAATAATCAATTACTTGAAGAGTCAAGTATTGCCGGAAGATGATGCTATGGCTAGAAGAATTTGCCGAATTGCCGATGACTTCATCCTGGAAGGTAACACCCTTTTTCATTTGTGGATCCGTCCAGGTCGCCGAACAGCGACGAAGCAATTGGTTATTCCTGAATCATCACGGAAAAACATTTTTGAGGGGTGCCACGCCGAACCGCTGACTGGTGGTCACTTGGGATTCTTCAAGACGTACCTGAAAATTCGTGAACGATATTTCTGGCAAGGGATGTACACTGATATTGATAACTGGACTAAGTCGTGCCTAGTGTGCCAAACCAAGAAAGACAAGCCTGTCCAGAAAGCCGAAATGATCCCAATCGTGGCCAGTGAACCTTTCGAAAAATTGGGTATAGACATTCTGGGTCCCTTCCCACAGACAAGAAGAGGCAACAAGTACATCGTCGTTGCCATGGACTACTGGACAAAATGGCCTGAGGCAGCTCCCATTGCTGCTGGCGACGCAGCTACTGTGGCAAAGTTCATCTATGAGGAAATAATCTGCCGGCACGGGGCACCTTCGGAGATTATTTCTGATAAAGGTAAATGCTTTACCTCTTCTGTTGTCAAAGAACTTTGCCGTAACTTTAGAAGTAAGAAAATTGAAACTTCAGCCTATCATCCCCAGACCGACGGACTCGTGGAGAGGTTTAATCACACCTTAAGCCTGATGCTGTCAACGTATGTTGATGCCAATCACCTGGATTGGGATCTCCACATTCCCTCCGTTCTGTTTGCGTACCGAACCTGTGTGCACGAGACTACGAGGGTTTCCCCGTTTGAGCTTCTGTACTGCAGACAGGCAAGACTACCCATTGACGTCGGTCTACTTCAACCGACGAGATTCGCAAGCTACGAATCATATGCCACGAAACAACACCAAAAATTTCAAGAACTCCGAAAGATGGTAAAAGAACATACCATGAAAGCACGTGAAAGCCAAGTTTTGAATTATATACAACAGAAGTGCCAGGAAAAAGAATTTCATGCTAGGTGACAAAGTCCTCCTTTACAGTCCGGATGTCCTGAACAAACCAGGCCATTCTAGGAAGCTAGCTCGCCCGTGGACAGGTCCCTACATAGTTCAACGACAGGTCCGTCCCTTGGGATGTGAAATCCTGCCTACCTTGCCCACCGGACGTCGCCAAGTTGTCCACCAGGGCCGCTTAAAGCCTCTCAGAACTGAACTGTAAAGCCGCTTCGCGGTTTTCAGAGCCGCGGGGAAAATGTGAAGAAGATCTTAAGCTAGTAAAGAAAGAAATATAAAATATATAATTTTGCTAAGAGAAACGATCCTTCAACTCTCTTGACAACTACTTTGAGTTGTGAATGTACATGCCTATTAAATTCCTATAACTTTGGAATTGCCTAATATAGCCTAGTCAACGGTTACATTTAGACTGCAGGATTCTAGAAATGTAAAAATAGAGTTTGAGTGAGATGTGCTTTTAATTTTTATGATTCGCTTCTCCATTATTTAAAACTTTAGTCCGCTAGAAGCGGAGCAGAAGCATCCGCGTCCGGTTGGAGATCTCCTTGCTGTGGTCGATGCTGTTTAACGATTATCCTTCCACGTGCTCCCTGGGGTGTTGACCAGAATGCCAAATGGATTCTATTTCCCTGGGGCACCAGTTACACAAGTGGAACTGGTGTCGATCTTTGTCGCTCAGTTAACGATGGAGCCACATAGTCATCCTTAAATTGCCCCCGAGCGAATGGCAGCAATCTGTAGAATCAGCTGGTCAGTTCTTGAATCAGATGGCATGGCCTGAGATCAGCCTCAACTTGCTAAGACTGGTGTTGGGTTATCTGTGACTACATCTGGGTTCCGAAGATCAGCTCATATAGCTCTGACCGTGCTCCAGGAATATGAAGACAAAGAAGAAGTCCGCTAGAAGTAATGGCCTGGTAAAGTGTTGACCCCTATTTTTGAACATTAAATTCGGATCTATTAACTTGAACTTTATTCGTTACTATTTGCATCATTCGAATGCGCTTCGCTCAGTTAACGATGGAGCCACATAGTCATCTTTAAATTGCCCCCGAGCGAATGGCAGCTATCTGTAGAATCAGCTGGTCAGTTCTTGAATCAGATGGCATGGCCTGAGATCAGCCTCAACTTGCTAAGACTGGTGTTGGGTTATCTGTGACTACATCTGGGTTCCGAAGATCAGCTCATATGGCTCTGACCGTGCTCCAGGAATATGAAGACAAAGAAGAAGTCCGCTAGAAGTAATGGCCTGGTAAAGTGTTGACCCCTATTTTTGAACATTAAATTCGGATCTATTAACTTGAACTTTATTCGTTACTATTTGCATCATTCGAATGCGCTAAACGTGCTCCATTACACACCAGAGATGAAACCGGGTCACTATTTGCTGACCCGGTGACCCGGTCGACCCCTGATCCGGTGACCCGGTGACACGGTACTTTTGAAAATTCAGGTTTAAACTTGGAAAAATTAAAAATCCTTATATTGGGGTGCTGTGGGGTTCTTAGATCTTTTTGTACATTTTGGCGTCTAAAATAAGTTCTGCAAAATTTTTGCTTTCCTTAGTGTAAATTTGGAAACTAAATATTGTAAGTATTAAGCCGGATCAAAGCTGATTTGCACGATTTCGCAGTCGCGCTTATGAAGTGGACTACATAACTTGTTGAGTCAGTATGGAAGAAAATACTTTATCATCATCTAATTCTAATGACAGGGCTTAACGTAAGCACGTTTGTGTTTTATGATCTGGGTATACTATAGGCAAAAATACGTGGGGGGGGAGAGTGGGGGGGGACGCCCCCCCCCACTAGTGGGGAGGAGGTCGAAAAGTGGGGGGGATAAAATGAGCCAAAAATGCTAAAAATGCTGTATAAATAGCCTGTTTTCCACATACACTGCTATAACTATGCTTAAAAGTGCTCAAAAATCAAGTTTTAGCACCAAAAAAGGCGATTTTTTATCAAAAATTTCCGGCGAAGCCGGAAAATTTTTGAAAATTTTGACCAAAAATCCTTAAAATTTGGCATTTTCTGGGCACCCTATAGTGAGTGGGGGGGGGAAGCCCAAAAAAGTTGGGGGGGAAACGAGTGGGGGGGAAGTGCTCGAGTGGGGGGGGGAAGTGCTCGAGTGGGAGGGGAACCCAGAAAGTGGGGAGGCGCCCCCCCGCCCCCCCCAGTAAAATAAACCCAGATGATTACTGTGGTAAAGTATTTTATTCAGTTGTAAGGCTGGTGGCTTCACTATTCTTTAGAATTAATCTTGCCTGTGACTAGAATTCAGACAACATACCTACAAATAAAAATCAAATGAAAATCCACGAGTCCCTAAGGATAGCCAGTCATAGCAATTAGAAAAATTAAAATCAAAATTCAGAGTCTGTTAGTGAAAACTACATTGTTCAGATTTTTCTATTCTGAAATCCACACAGGATAACCCCCTAGCAAAAAACTAGAGCAGCTATGGGGAAACCTGCAGTAAATAGAGCACAGCAAATTTTTAGAATCGAAAATCAGGATTTCGGACTCTCTGGACCCATGTCCTGTTTTTTATTTTTCTAGTTAAAATTCAAGAAAGTCAGATTCAAAGCTAGACCCATTCTTGACAGGACATAACAAATATTTTGAGGACACTACAGCGACAAGCATTAGGTTAGGTGTATATTTATACTTATATATATTACTGGTTTTTGAAATTTGAACAGTTGGAGTTTTGGTGGCAAAATTGGTAAAAATTCTGAAATATGTGCTTTAACAGCAAAAAATTTCGCTAAACCAAATATACCGGGTCAAGACCGGGTCAGAGCTCCTGACCCGGTGACCCGGTTTCATCTCTGTTACACACGTCTATCTTAGTAAAGGAACAAGCTCAAAATAATCTTTGCTTGTTTCTAGAAATGAGCAAAAATTTGGTTAATTTCTAGAATTTCATAATTTCGCAGGGCTGTTGCCGACTTCTGCAAATGAGCCAAATTGTTTCCGATTTACAAAACTTCACAAAACGCTGGGTACAATCTGAAAGAGCAAAGAGCACACTAATTTGAACCTGGAGAAAGAACAACAATAACAATCAGTGAGATGAGCTTCAAAAAATTCAAGCAGTTACCGATGAGATGTCTCATTCGGAAACCAATGGTTATATTGCGGTGCTGGATCCTCCGGACCGTGAGGAGCCGGAAAGCTCAATATCATAAAAATCGGTTTTCGTGGATTTCGACGCTTGGCACGGCGCCAAAAACTGAGACTGTCATTAACAATTCGATCCGTAAGATAATCCTCGGCATAATTGTCTCCGTGATACATAATTCTACCATTATAGTTTATGCTATAATTGTAGTAGCGAGAATTTCGTATCAAACCGGACCATTCATCAAATCCTGCAGGAACATAGTGTCCTCGATAACCATTCAGATACTTACCAAAATATCCTACAAAAACCAAACAACGAAGATAAACGAAAAGGAAGACCACTTTGTGATGATTCGATTGATTCGATCAATCATAAAAACACAAAACATGACCTGGGCTGACAGATGCCAACGTGCCCACCCAAACGTTGTTTCAAGCTTGCAAAAAACAAAAACAAACTAACAAAACTGATGTTACATTTATAATGTAAGATTTCCAATGAAACAATAAACCTGGACCGATGTTATCAAGCATCTCAACCCGGATTGAAACGTCAACCCGGGTTGAGATTGAAGTTGAAAACTTTGACCAATGTTATCAAAACAGGGTTGAATAAACACGGGTTGAAACAACAGGGTTGGGGTTGAAAGTTGGGTGAGTTATAAGTAACCCAATGTTATCATTAAATTTCGGTTGAAAATTTGGGTTGATTTTCAGATTGAAACAGCTGAATCTCAACCCTGCTCAGTGAGAAGGGTTGAGATTTCAACCCGGATTGAAATAACAGAATGATGCTACCCTTCTCCTCTACGTAAGTTTTATAATAAATTTTTAATTTTGAGAAAGAACATTTTATGGTATATATATATATTTAGATTTTAAGCTAAGTATCTATATAAGTTTCAAA
>JASAND010020943.1:0-48077 GCA_030248195.1 Trissonchulus latispiculum | reverse complement strand
TTTGGGGGCTTCGCCCTTATAAGTAAAGTTGTAAAATTTCTGAAAATAAGGTTTGAAAAGCAAAAATAAGCGTCAATTAAGCAAAGATTGAGTGCTGTGCAGTTGCAGCACACCCTATAACTAGCACCAGATAGACAGGCTGCTGTAACTGCAACTGCATTCAGATTTTGAATACAAATACTGCACGATCAGCTTGAAAAAGCTACACGAAGGCACTTCGGCATCTACTGGTCCAGCGCACGTCTTAGCATTGGAAGGTCCACACATCGGAGAATCCGGAATGGAAATGATGTGGAGGAAAGGACCCAACCGCTCGTTGCATAATTTGAGGACTCCGGATGCTTCAGTGCAGCTGTGTTCTCATTCATTTACTTCATCTTATTATTGCACGTGTATACTATTTTCTTTGTATTGTAGATGGCTCACAGCCCCTGGGTGGAGGTGCTAATGGTCCGGCGCAGTTGGCAACGCTGGGGTCAGCGGGGGCCGGCAGTCGTGACCGCCCGCTTTCCCCGGACAGCCAGGCGGTCCGGGAACGATATCTGGGCTGGCTAGCGGGCCGGACTCGCCAGGAGCAGCAGATAACTCGCCGTAACGTGTCGGCGCTGATGCGCCGGGCTGCGGAGGGTCATGGCAGTTCACCGGAACAGTTTGGTGAACTGGTGCAAGAGGTCTATGAGCTGTTGGAACAGAAGATTGGAAATGGTATCGTTTTTAGGTTGAGGGGGGCAAGAGTTTTTTGCGGAAAGATAATTTTTTAAAAATTTTCGCGCATTCATGGCAAAATCTACTAAAAGTGAATACTTAATTTACGCATATTTTTTTAAAGTTTTCTAAGCATGTTTATTGGAATTTTCAAACGTTTTTGCGCCTTCGGCTCGAAATTTACTGCTATCTTTTGCAAACTGTATGCTTCTTTTTTAGCTTTGTCTTTAGCTTTTAACCACTGTCTCTGGGTTATAATACCGATCATTATCCACTCTTAACCATTCAAAATAGCTAGATTATTGGAAAAACAAAAATGTTCTGTTTTGTGCCAGTTTTTCGCCAAGAAGACCAGAAGCCAGCCAAGACAACCAATTCATGTCGTCGTGACTGGTTGCTGGTTATAGTGCCGAAAACTGAAATATGTTGCTGCTGCCTGGCTTGTTTTTAGGCCAACATATTGGGGAAGGGGGTTCAAAGTTGCTCCCATCAATAGAGGGGGGGCTCACAAAAAATGGGGGGGGGCGCGCGGCATATTTTTGAAGTAAATTAGCTAATGTTAACGTTTTATGTGTAAGTCAGTCAGAAATCGCTAAAAATATGACTAATTTTAGGTGTTTCTCTAGCTAAAATAGCGCGAAATTTGTTATCCGGCGAAGCCGAAAAAGTTTTGCAAATTTAAGCTATGATAAAATTTGGAAATTTTTTGGATATAGGTCAGAAGGGAATGGGGGATTTTCATGCTAGGTGGGTTGGGGCTCGAATGGGGGGGGGGAGACCGACCCCACCCTACCCCCACTAAAAATCCGTCGAAATAATCTGCACTTTTCATTTATTTTCAGAAAAGAATTGAAGCCTGTGGAGACAACTTTGTGCTAAGTGATACCATCACCTTAGAGCATTCTACCTTTTTAAGCTTTTTTAGACTGTGTACGTCTGGTGGAGACCTACCTATGCACCCGGCTCTATGCCCAGCTGTTCTGTCCGCCGGAGGACGAGGAAAAGGACCTGCAGCTGCAGACGCGGATTCGCCAGCTGCACTGGATCAGTCTGGGCACACTGGACTCGGGTCTGAACGAGCGTCTGCCGCCTGTGCGGCGCCATTTGCATAGTGCTATTGCCAGTACGTAAATACGTAGGGTTGTAATGAGTGATGTGTGGCTTTTCAGAGATGAGTCCTGCTTTTTAGTCTAGGGTGGGGAGAGGAGGTAGTATATTCTGGCTTATTTTTACGGGGGGGGATGGGGGCCCCCCATAACTTTTGACCTCTCCCCCATAAGCCAAAAAATTGCCAGATTTCACCCTTTTTACCCTAAATTTTAAGAAAATTTCCCGGCTTTGCCGGAATTTTAACGAAATTTTCGCTATTTTAGATTAAAAAACACCTGAAATTAGTCATTTTTTAGCGATTTTAGGCAATTTTTGCACAAAAAACCTAAAAATTTGCAAAATGTTTTCCAAAATATGCCCCCCTTTTTGTGAGCCCCCCCCCCCATCGATGGGGGGGGGCGACTTTGAGCCCCCCATGTCGCCTCCCCCCCATAAATTTTGGCCTAAAAATAAGCTAGATAGGTAATTGCTTGCCTGTGAGTGCTCTTTAAAGTTTTCGTATTTTGCGTTTTTTGGAAAATCCTGTGAAATCCAGTCCTCCCTATATTGGGGGAAGTGTCAAAGGGAGGGTGTGTTTGGATTTTTGAGAGCTGTTTAAAAAATGAGCATCCAAAAATTTCACTAATTATAATTATATTTTATAATTATAACAATAATTAGTTATATTATAATAATTAATAAATTTTTTGGACAACACAAGTCAACTCCCCTTTTCGCACTAGAATTTCTCAGAAATTTCAATAAATTAGTGATGTACGTCCTTTAGTTTTGTTTTCCCTTTCTTTTTCCAGAAATCGTAGAAGTGACCAGCCGCCGTACCATCGAGGAAAAACTGTCCAACATTGTCGACTGTAGTCAGGAGTTGATGTCGGCCCTGAAAGCGTCCAAAACTGCCTTTCCTCTACCCCCAGCCCCGTCCCCTCTGACCCCCGGCACCGATGCGCCTGGGGGTGAGGGTGGGGGAGGCGACCCTCCATCCCATCTCGAACCCCCGCCGGTTAGTGCGGATGAATTTCTGCCCTCCCTAATCTACCTGGTCCTGCAGGCCAACCCCCCGCTGCTTCAGTCTAACATCAACTTTATCACCCGATTTGCCCATCCCGGTCGACTGATGACTGGCGAACAGGCTTACTATTTTACGAATTTGGTAAGGGTTTTGCTAATTTTTTGCACTTTTTTTACCCAGGTGTTAATGTTTGAGACTCTGGCTTAGTTTTCTGGCCAAAAGTTATGTGGGGGGGGGCTTCATGGGGATCCCCATGAAAGGGGGGGGTCTAATTTTTTTCTCTGTGTTTTTTCAGTGCTGCGCCGTCAGTTTCATTCAGAACCTGACTGCGACCAGTCTACGCCTCAGCGAGGACGAATTTGAGGGCTACATGAGCGGTCGCCTCCTACCGCCCACACCCCAAGGCGCTCTGGTCTTTGAACCCCTGGACCGGCTGGTGGAACTACAGCAGACCTTTCAAGATCTGGCACGCCGCCAGGCGGCCTTCCTGGCTGATGCGGCCGACTTTCGGGTCCAGATGCAGCGCCAGCGAGACGAGCTGACAGCCCGGATTCGAGCCGTTGCCCAGGCCTATCCGGGCCCGCCCACCAGTCCGGCCAGCGGTGGACCGCTGCCCCTGGATTTGGAACTGAGTCCGGACAAGGAACGGAAACTGTCCCGCCCACTGGAACCGGAACCGCTTTTGAGATCAGCGTCTCCGGCCCCCGGTCCTGGTGAAATTGCTGACTGCGAATGTGCTGAAAGGGCAGAATTGGTTGTGGAAGAATAGGATCAAGAGTCCATAATTCCCTTAAGAAGAAGAGTAAGCCACTAGAGGGCTCCTCTTCTTGGCATTGCGTAACGGCGCTACGACCATAGTACGCGAACCCCCACCAAACGGGGATCACTTTCGGCTACCCTCACCAAACGGGGAGGGGTATGCTTGTCGACCCCCCCCCTCCCCCACCAAACGGGGGAACATTCGCGTATTGTGGTCGGAGCACCGTTACGCAATGCCAAGAAGAGGAGCCCTCTAGTTGCTTACTCTTCCTCTATAATATAAGGGAAATTATTATGGACTCTTGATAGGATGTTTTAAATTTAGCATTGGTTTTTTGGTGGTTCTGCAGGATTCCAGAACCCCTCTACAACCCTTTTGTGTGACTGTGATAACACTTTGACTTGGATGAGCGCCGGTCGGCCGGATTCATTGTGTTGTAAGGTTGAAATCAGGATCAGGAGGGAATTAGTTTCCAATGTAATTTAATCTAAACTAATTTAATACTAAAGTTAATACTAAAGATTATTAAGCTGATTTCAATCTTTCTAGACTCGTAGATTGTTGGTCAGTATAATGTAAAGGCTTTTTTGCAACGTTTCGTTCGATATTTTTCCAACCCCTAAACTTTTTGCTACATCTTTCTTGGAAAGGGTTGTTGGTCGTTCTCATTTCTGTACTGGTTTTCTAGACGGGAATTAGCAAAATTTGGCTTTATTTATTTTTACGAAATTTTGCATGTTTATTGTAAATGTATAATCTAGTAATACTGTTTTAGTATATGTATATATATAAAATTGATTAATTACATATTATTTAATTTAATATGTCTAGTGCGCTTAGTTTATACTTGGGATTTTGAAGAAATCCTCATACAGCATTCGCTATTAAGACGAAGTTTTCGTCGTGTAATTTTCTGTTCTCTATCGATTATTTTTTAGATATTTCCAATACAAAAAATATAATACTCGTTTTTTCACTTTAATGCTGTGAAACATTGTTTGTGTTTGTTTTAATGTATTTTATTGGAATTGGTGTCATGATATAATATTTATTAATAAAATAACGGCTGTAATAGAAATAGGCTAGGTCCTTTGCTTCTGGGATCGAGACAAAGATGAGAGTGTCACAGATAGACCAATTTTGACGAATGGGATATTTTCGGGATGTCCCATCACAATTCCACTTGAAATTCTGTTTCCATCCTTTTTATAAGTTATGTTATAATGAGACTTGATGCATGAATTTGAAATTGTAAAATGTCTGGCTAATAGTCGTGTACTCCGTTGTGACCACCGAAACGAAAAACTTGGCTTTTTGTATTAAACTACTGCGTGACTACATGTTAGAAATCTGGCCCTTGTGTTTTTTCGATCACATATACTTGAGGGGCCTGTTGGACCGACCACTGATTACTGATTATTTTCACTTAAATTTAATCAGTCTCCTTCCCCATGATTATTGCACAATCTGTTTACGTTTTCAATAAATTAGGGGCATATTTGTGAACCTATCCATTAATAAGTAGTAAATAGTTTGTTATTAAATGAATTTCAACAATTTCGAGCAAATATATTGCAATAGTTTTCCAGTCTTGGCAAGCCGATAAGTAAAGTTAACAGGCAAAAAAATAAAAATAGATGAGCTATCAAAAATTAAATGTCGACTATAAATTTGTAAAATGTAGAAGTAAAGCTGTAGCTGTGTAAATCCTTGTTTCTGTTCAGCTTCTGGACCAGCTTTATGTAATACAAACACAGCTATGTTTCCTGTTTAATCAGTAATCAGTAAATATATGGACGTGCATTTCTCAACTAATCTAATCAGTAAATGTATATGAAGACGTGTATTTTTGATGCAATCAGTAATCAGTAGTCTTGTTCAACGGAAAATAACTTACTGATTACTTATTGCTGATTGCTGATTACTGATTACTGATTAAAAGTTGGTGCAACAGGGCCCAGTACTTACCGTCGTTTTGTCTACTATTATTATGCAGATACATTTTTATATGTCGATTAAAATGATTGCATAGGGCCGTATTCACCAAGCTCTGGTAACCTACCAGTGGTAGCTTTTAAAGGTTACCAGTGGTTAAACCAATTGGTTAACTTACAGAGACTCATTTCACCAAACTTTTCTAACCAGTGGTAGCATACCACTGGTAGCTTACAGAGAGTTATTTTGCTAACCAGCCTTGGGCGTGGTTTGCAGTGTATATTCTGGATGTAAATAACAGTTTTCTTGTTAAATTTTCGATAGAAAGGACCAAAAATGCTTTCGTTGCAGTAGCACTTATAAAAATGTTTTATATTTCTTATATTCCAAGCAAAAATTATAATATCATACCAACTTTCTTTTCGAAGTAAGATCCTTAATTTGTCAAATGATATTTGAAGGTTTTTCGACAAATGGGCATTTATTGTTAACAAATTAGCGAAATTTGCTTAAAAATTAGACATTATGGGACATAGGATAGGCTTAATGGATTATACGCGAAGAGTCTGCGAGTTTGTAGAGACCGAGGTTGTTCCGACAAGAAATTACCCAGGGCAGGCTAGTAGGCCCGGAGCCCATTCAAAGCTAGCACGGTAACAGTTCCGGTCCAAAGCCCGGGGCCGTCCTTCGCCCGGTGCAAATATTATGCAATATGCAATTATTATGCAATATTATATTACTGCCCGGGCCCGGCCCGGAAAATTTCTTAACGGCACAACTCTAGTTGTAACTAGAGTACTATCCGGCGTAAATACATGTAAAACAGGCTGAAAAGTCAAATTACGCCACTCTGGCGTAACTAAGAAAAATTTCAAATTTTCGTAACGCCGGATAGCGGTGACGCAATATTTGAAAAGCACAAGGCCCTTCAGGATTGATGAATTTTACTTTTAATATTTCTCATCCATACAGTAACCGGATCTGGCAATTGCTGAATGTTGACACTTGCATTTACTTTTTCTGCGTTGAAAATTAATTAAAAAGAAAAAATGCACAAGGCCCTCCGGGATCATTTTATAGTTATCATGTAATCGCTTTTCATATTGGGGAAATTAGTTAAAATGTATACGCATACCTGGACTTTGCCTACTTTTCCCAATTTGGCAAGCGATCACTTTTGCTAGAAGGTAGCTATCATCTGATCAACTAAAAAAGGGTCCCGGAGTATTTTTGTGTAGAACACATTTGTTAAGTAGCAGCATCCCTCCAACTTGCGCAGTATTAGTGCACAAGAATCTGGTGCACACGCAAATTGGTCGTGTTTTGGCAAAAACGGCATATTTATGGTAGCAGTCTTTGGGATAGCAGTCAATTTAAAGATGACAATGCCTTAGATAGGTCTAAATTTTGCACTGTTGAGACATATATCTAAATGTTCAAGAATAACATTTTTTATTTTCACCATCTATTTATTTTGTTTTATTACAAGTAATCCCATCATTCCACTTGTGACAAAGTTTCCATCCCATGGGATTATAGGCCGTTCTTCAACGCTGCTGCCAAGCGCCGTCGTAGGAAGATGCCGTCAACGCCTATCCTAAATTCCTAAAAATATTCTCGAAATACGCCGTAGCCTGTGTTGTGATATGACATTTAACTAAATAAAATTTTCAAGATTATATATATGGATTATGGAACCAAGATTAACTCTTGGTAAATTCGCTTAATATATATTACAATACACAAATTCCTAATTTTAATTTCTTCCATTGTTTGTTGACAAGCCTTTTGTGTCTGCCGTGTCGTGTCTTGTCTTTCGTTGTTGTCATTCATTGTCGGCCATTCGTTCAAGAGCAGACATGAGGATGTCTTCAGTAATCTCAGCTCCTGCTTCCAAAGAATACACGATTAGTTTGTCAATTGTTCGATAAGTCCCTCCCTGCAGGACTTGGTGCGAAAAAACTCGTTCACTAGCCGGAAACGACAATTCCATGCGGGCTAGATTCCCGGTCCGTTCCGCCAAACGAATACAAAAATGAGCGTGTAAGTTCGTCCAGGAGAGGGACTCCACATGATGGACGTAAAGCATTCTTGATGGCAATCCGGGTTGAACATGCTTCAGCTGCTCCCAACTGTCGGGATAACCAACGAAGACATAGATGTTATCTTCTGATGACATCGCAGATATAACTTTTCCCAAACAACGTTCGCTAATGGTGTAGCATTCGTCTATTGCAATCATTGTGCCAACCACGTTTCCTATGGATTTTTCGTAGTCACCCTCAATGTCATGGGGCACCACCATCTTTGGTCTGTTAGACTGCAGAGCGCCGATTTTGTGAAAGAAAGCGGCGAGAACCTTTAAGCAGGTGGTCTTACCTGACCCGCTTGGTTTGAATATGCCCAGGTGGCACTGACTAACATTTATTTTAGTTGCATGGCGTATCCGTGTGCTGAGAAGGCCAACTAGATCGTGGATAAACTGCTCGTCTTCAGCAGGTAGCTGAATTCGGATCTCCTCTGTAACTTGGGCAAACGCTTTCTGAAGCGCTTCGGCCACTTGCGCTTTTTTGTCGTGTCCGGGAGGAATTGTTGAGCTGCTTTGGCTAAGTTCTCTGCGTAGCATGGAATGCTAACGGCATAGGGATGTGCTTCTTTTCGCATCAGGTCCATACATTGTGCTTTTACATAGGTTCCCCGTAGTCTCAGCGAAACTTTCAGTTCTATCGCCCACTTTATTTCATTCTGGAAACTTCTTAGCTGTCGCATTGCACTAAAAGTAATTACAATAAGCGATAGCTACAATAATAGTTACAGTTATAGTTATAGTACAATGATAGTTACAATAAAATATAGCGAAATGGGAGGTGGCCGAAAATGACTTAATAAAGTGACCCAAATATCCTCAATTTGAAAAATTGGGTACGTTCAATTGAATTCGGTTTTCAAATGTAAGGTGAAATGTATTAAAATGTTCTTTCTGAATCGGGTTTTTATTGATTTTTGAAACAACTGCTTGCAGCCGACACTGACAGTTTATCGATAAGTTTAACGCCATTAGATATGGTCAATATCTATATCTTTTCTCCAGGGGTCACTTTACCTTTTTTCCTTTTAATTCAAAGTTTGGAAGATAGTTGGAAATCTACCAGGAAAAATGATTAGTGCGTTCTATAAAGCTTGTTTAATGCCCAGTCTCCAAAGCCTCCTTACCATCATTTGTAGATTTATTTGGCTATTATACCCAAATTAACCAAAACACTTGAACCTGCTGTCTAGGCAGGCTCTATGTTAGCGGAGCAAAATTATGCTCTGTTCGCTAACGGCTGATCCCCCAAAATTATACCCAGACCCCCAGACCCCCGCGTTAACCTATGATCTTACCTGATACCTGCTTACCAGCCTTTGTACTTCTTAACTTTTAAATTCACGACAGATCGCTCCACTCCTAACTCAAAAATACCAATCTCAATGGAGGATTACTTTTATTTGTAATTGAGTGATTAGTTTACAGTAGGCCCGGGGAGCGACCTTAAGAGTGCTTAAATAGATTAGTGACGCAATCTCAAAGTAACCAAGACATACATTGAGTACTGAGTGCTAAGAATTTATAAATGACATTGTTGTATCCTTGAGATATGTTCCATCAAGTAGGTTCGACTTTTAATATGTTCTACTGCTAGATCTAAAGTAGCGTGTTTCCAAAGTGAGTAATTAAGTTCAATTGTTAAGCTTTAACACATCCATAACAGAAGGGTCCTTAAATGTTGTTTATTTATTGCAATACGTTGTGCTCATGGTTATTCTCACCATACCTGACCGGGAGGTTAATGAATGTTACTAACCGTACATAGGGTCGGATCCTGGGAAGGGCTCGTCCCAAATATATTTTGAGAAGGCTTGTACCTAGAACCAAGAGTACATAATATAAGAGTGTGCCACTAGGCACACTCTCTGTTATCACAGCAAAAACTATGCTCTGCTCGCTAACGGCCCACCCCACGCAAATTAGACCCTTCACTTCAAAGAATTTTGTGCTGTGTTTGTGTCCTAAAGCTCGAAGCAGGCACAAAATTCACTAACACACTGCTTGTGTTTTTGAGCTTAAGGGGGGGTCCAAATTTTGGTCATTTTTTCGAGTTTTCCCGATCTCGCTGATTTTTACGTATTTCATGGTCCAAACGGTATATTTTAACGAGTTTTTAATATTAAAGTCGTAAGTCGTACGGTTGTTGCGTAATTTCACCTCAAAGTTGAGGTCTCATGTGTTAACCATAGGAAACTTAAAAAGTTTCAGTTTTTTGGAGTTGTGTCAATCTTGAAGCTGGGCTTTGCTAACCAGCCGTGTCTGGTATCATTAGAAAGGCCTGGATAAGGACTATGATTTGTTGGAATTAAAATTTTGATTTAGGTCTTTAAATGTTTTTAATTAATTTTTGAACATTTAAAATTTGAAGCCATTTTAAAAGCAGGTCAAATTTTAAATATTCAAAAATTGAAAAAAAACTTTAAAGACCTAAATCAAAATTTTAATTCCAACAAATCATAGTCCTTATCCAGGCCTCTCTAATGCTACCAGACAAGGCTGGTTAGCAATGCCCAGTTTCGAAATTTTTTGACACAACTCCAAAAAAATGACCTCAACATTGAAATTACGCAACAACCATACATTTTTAATTTTCAAAACTTATACAATTTGACCCTTAAAACAATAAAAAATCAACAAAACCGGAGAAAAACAACAAAAAAATGACCAAAATTTGGGACCCCCCCCTTAAGGGGGCGCTTGCATTACCGGGAACGGTTCTCCTGAGTTTATTTTCCAACGAATCTATTTCAAACCTTCAGCATAGGTAGCTGGTGCTAAATGCTAGCAATATGTAGAATTTGAGTAATCCAGTGCTTGGCTTGGTACTTACACAAGAGGGATAAGCTGAAATTTTCAAAACGCTGTCACTCATTAACGGCTGAATGAAATTAGCTCAAATTTGGCACAAATGCGTAAATGAACATAACGCAGGGGCAATTTTTTCAGTTTTTCGATTTATGCAGTTTTGAGTATTTTATGAATATTCGAAAACTTTGAAAGTCAATATCTCACGAAATATACGATTTAAACAACAACTAAAAAAATTGCCCCTGCGTACCGGTCAAATAAATGTGCATGCAAAATTTGAGCGAGTTTGGTCGCAACATTTATGAGAAAATCAAATTGAAAAATTTCGCACTAATCGCTTCAGTTTTTCGCAAATATTATGCTTTTAATAAGTCGCATAGTGTATTTCATGAAATAATAAACAAATCCAACACAAAAGCAACGTGAAAAGCCATGCAGAATTCATTTCCGAACGATAGGTTTTTACATTGGCATTCGCTTTGAGAATGGTAAACGTAACTTTGTCATATATTCAACCGCCTGTAACTTTTGATGGCAACCACGTACAGGAGAGATATGCACATCGTTGGAACGGGCTTTTTATGCTCTTTAACCTAGTGCATTCGACGTTGTCGTTTGCAGCTTAAATAAAATTTCGAAATGTTAAGCCATACCGGTAGCTAGCCAAGCACGTGGTCTCCGTTGGCGAAATTTTGTCAAAAGATGCCCCGCCAACCAAAGTAAGTTTAGTTGGGATTTCTTCAAAATTGAGCTATCGGTCTAAATTTTATATCTATAATCCCGATAATGCAAGCGCCACCTTAAGCACATAAACATACAGCGAATGAGTGCACCCCCGTTTCGACAAGGTACTGATTTGCGGGGGGTCACTAGGGTCTGATTAGCGGGGGTAATGGGCCGTTAGCGAACAGAGCACAGTTTTTGCTCTGATTACATGGGTGTGCCTAGTGGCACACTCTTGTATTATAAGTCTACGGTGGGCTGTCCACGATGTGTACATGCAACATTCTTCAGGCTAGACCAGGCTGCACAGACTTTAGTTCCTGCCAAGTGTTCGGATAGCCCAAGAGCACATACATGTTATTTCCGGAAAACATTGAACAAACAGCCTTGGTTAAGAAGCTTTCGCTGATTGTGTAGCATTCGTCTATGCCGATTAATGTGCCAAATAAATTTCCAATAGAGTTTTGTTCTGGACATCGTGGGGTACCACAATTTGTGGTTTGTCAGACTGAAGACAGTCGATGTTATGGAAAAAACCTGCCAAAACTTTTAAGCAGGATGTCTTTCCTGACCCACTCGGTTTGAAAATGCCGATATGACATTGGTTCACATCAATCCTTCCAGTGTGAGAGATTTGAGTACTAAGCAGACTAATTAATTCTTGGATAAATGTATCATCCTTTGCCGGCAGCTGGATCAGCTCACGTGTCACCTGATTGAAGACCATTTGTAGGGATTCCACTGGCTGAGCCCTCCTGGTTGTATTATGGCAAAAAGCTCTTGTGCGGCTTTCGCCAGATTCTCAACAAGGGATAGTTACACCATTTTGGTGTGCCTCTTTCTTGATCATTTCAAAGGAGACTTGCTCAACTTCGGTTTCTCTTAGTTTGAGTGAAACCTTTAGGTCGATAGCCCAACCTGTCTCATTTATAATATTTCTTTAAATTGTCTCATGGCACTAAAAGATTGCTAAAATTACAGTTACAATTTACAATTTACAGAGCGAAGTAATTGAAGTAAATTGACTGTAACGATGCTCTAAAAATTGCAAAATCTCGCTCTATGTTTATGTGCTTAAGCTCGAAAACACAAGCAGTGTGTTTGCGAACTTTGTGCCTGCTTCGAGCTTTCGAACACAAACATAGCTCACAAACTGATGCGTCTAATTAGCGGGGGGGGGTAGACACCTTCACGGGCATGAAAAACGGCCAGTTAAAATTTCTGCTCGGCCCGGCCCGGCCCGGACCGTTTCAAAAATTTCGGACCTCGGCCCGGCCCGGCCCCCGCTCCAACTTAGGTCCGGCCCGTAAGGTGAACAGTTAGGCCCGGCCCGGCCCGTGCCCGTTTTACTAATTTTTACTGCCCAAAACCAAAAATGTTTCGTTTTTCGGAACTTACTCATGTTTAACCATTTTAAGCGATTTGTCAGGCTCATATTCTTATTAAGTATGTGCAGTCCTCTGTTCGGTTCTTTGTGCTTAATAGGGAACAGGTCACTGCTCAGCTCGTCGATTTAACGAAAGCACGAAATATACTATAAATTAGGAAGAAAGCATACATACAAAATATTAAAATAAATAAAACTGCATTTAGGATGATAATGTACAAATTAGAGATAGTATATAAACACAAGTACACTGACTAATTCCGGCAGTACTCTTCTAAAAAGCTACGAAATTCAAGAAAAATCGAAATATAATTCCACTGACTATAGAAAATTTATTTTAGAAATTACTATAATTTCTAATGAAAATTGATAAAATTGAAAACAAGACAAAACTTTTAACTGATAACACCAGACCCGGCCCGAAGCCCGGCCCGCTGCAGTACTAGGCCCGGCCCGGCCCGGCCCGGCCCGCACCCAAATTTTTCCTACCTCGGCCCGGCCCGGCCCTGTCCGTTCCACCTTAGGCCTGGCCCGGCCCGGGCTTACGGGCCTGAGTGAAGGTCTCTAGGGGGGGCGTTAACGAGCATAGTTTTTGCTCTGATGACATAGAGCTTGCCTAGTGGAATACTCTTTTCATTTTGTACTCTTGTCAAAAGTGATTAGTTGATTAGTGATTAGCTGATTAGTGTAGCAATTTTTCGAGAAAAACTTTTGCTGCAGTCCGCCGTCTTGGAGTCTTTGGCGCCATATCGTAGCTGTTGAAGTGCTTTATCCAAAAATCATGAAGTATTTAATTTATCCTCACCGACTCATTCAGTCAATGGAAAATTTTGAACTCAATCTTAATTTCCTTACTTTTTAAGCTGGCATCATTCCAATTTAATTGGTACCTTGACTTAAGCTTTTGATTTCAGTAGAATGCTCAATGCGCTTCACTATGATATATAAATTGTTGTCGTAAACCCATTCGTATCTTTCGTTATCCTCGAAAAACTGCTACACTGATCAGCTAATCATTAATAAACTAATCACGTTATGCAACGGGCCCAGGCTCATAACTGGTCTTCCCAACGTTCAAGCTAAACTTGTAATGAGAATTGCAAATCCTTTTTAACCAGCGGTAGATTTTTTAGTGCAGTTTTGTACACTGTTTACAGATTTAGCTGTGTAAATATTATACTTAGCAGTATAACTATGTGCAATAAATAAATACAGAAACAGATTTTACTTGACCTGCGGCGGAGCAGAATAACCCCGAGCACAACGTATTACAATAAGTAAACAACATTTAAGGACCCTTCTGTTACGGATGTGTTAAAGCTTAACAATTGAAATTAATTACTCACTTTGGAAACACGCTATTTCAGATCTAGCTGTAGAACATATTAAAAGTCGAACCTACTTGATGGAACATATCTCAAGGATACAACAATGTCATTTATAAATTCTTAGCACTCAGTACTCAATGTATGTCTTGGTTACTTTGAGTTTGTGTCACTGATCTATTTAAGCACTCTTAAGGTCGCTCCTCGGGCCTACTGTGAACTAATCACCCAATTACAAATAAAAGTAATCCTCCATTGAGGTTGAGTATTTTTGAGTTAGGAGTGGAGTGATCTGTCGTGAATTTAAAAGTTAAGAAGTACAAAGACTGGTAAGCAAGTATCAGGTAAGATCATAGGTTAACGCGGGGGGTCTGGGGGTCTAGGTATAATTTTGGGGGATCAGCCGTTAGCGAACCAAGCATAGCATAGTGGCACACTCTTCTAATATGTACTCTTGCTATTTTAGCAAAAATTACAACAGGTTCAAGTGTATTGGTTAATTTGGGTAAGTTAGCGAGCAGAGCATAGTTTTTGCTGTGATAACAGAGAGTGTGCCTAGTTGCACACTCTTATATTATGTACTCTTGGTTCTAGGTACAAGCCTTCTCAAAATATATTTGGGACAAACCCTTCCCAGGATCCGACCCTATGTACGGTTAGTAACATTCATTAACCTCCCGGTCAGGTATGGTGAGAATAACCATGAGCACAACGTATTGCAATAAATAAACAACATTTAAGGACCCTTCTGTTATGGATGTGTTAAAGCTTAACAATTGAACTTAATTACTCACTTTGGAAACACGCTACTTCAGATCTAGCAGTAGAACATATTAAAAGTCGAACCTTCTTGATGGAACATATCTCAAGGATACAACAATGCCATTTATAAATTCTTAGCACTCAGTACTCAATCGATGTCTTGGTTACTTTGAGTTTGCGTCACTAATCTATTTAAGCACTCTTAAGGTCGCTCCCCGGGCCTACTGTAAACTAATCACTCAATTACAAATAAAAGTAATCCTCCATTGAGATTGGTATTTTTGAGTTAGGAGTGGAGCGATCTGTCGTGAATTTAAAAGTTAAGAAGTACAAAGGCTGGTAAGCAGGTATCAGGTAAGATCATAGGTTAACGCGGAGGTCTGGGGGTCTGGGTATAATTCTGGGGGATCAGCCGTTAGCGAACAGAGCATAATTTTGCTCCGCTAACATAGAGCCTGCCTAGACAGCAGGTTCAAGTGTGTTGGTTAATTTGGGTATAATAGCCAAATTAATCTACAAATGATGGTAAGGAGGCTTTGGAGACTGGGCATTAAACAAGCTTTATAGAACGCACTAATCATTTTTCCTGGTAGATTTCCAACTATCTTCCAAACTTAAAATTAAAAGGAAAAAAGGTAAAGTGACCCCTGGAGAGAAGCTTTATAAAACGCACTAATCATTTTTCCTGGTAGATTTCCAACTATCTTCCAAACTTACAATTAAAAGGAAAAAAGTAAAGTGACCCCTGGAGAGAACTCCAACCTACAGAAGGTTATAGGGTGCCGGTGCTTATCTCCGGATTCACAGCCCGAAGTCAGTAGCGACAACTCTAATGTTGACTACATCTGTGGAAGGGGGCCAGCCCTTCATCAGGCATTACGCCAGAACACAGACTCCTGTTACCTTCCCACCGCAGTGGTACCCATGGTACAGTGGTCCTTAGAATTGAGAAATTTAAATTCTGAAAACACTAACAAAAACAAACAAACACAAACAACGTTGTCACGTCATGACTGTTGTTAGCTACGACGTTCGGAAATTCAATCACTGCAATGATAAACAGACTATCCAAGGGAGCGAAGAATTACTAATTTTATTACTACCAATCTGATGCTATTTGAAAATAAAAAATTCAAAACATATGCATATTATATCGGTCACATTCTTAAATAGAACATTTAGCATGTTTAAGAGGCGTCTATTAAAAGACT
The DNA here is from genome assembly GCA_030248195.1 of Trissonchulus latispiculum. Lineage (NCBI taxonomy): Eukaryota > Metazoa > Nematoda > Enoplea > Enoplida > Ironidae > Trissonchulus > Trissonchulus latispiculum. The sequence continues at coordinate 32,256 of JASAND010020943.1, read as the reverse complement.
TGTGTTTTTAGTTAATAGATGTAAGATTAAATCTTAAAATATTTATAGAACCAAGAGTACGTAATGATAAGAGTATGCCACTAAGCCTAGTCTCTGTTATCAGAGCAAAAAACTACGCTCTGTTGGCTAACGGCTGACCTCCCACAAATTGGACCGATCACTTCAAAGAAATTTAAGCGCTGTGCCTACGTTCTAAAGCTCGAAAACACAATTACTGAGTTGGCTCAATGTGCATCATATTGAACCAACTGAGTAAGTTGCGTCTTCGAGCTTCAGTATGCAAGCGTAGCGGCCAAATTTGTTTGAAGTGAACATACACGTTTGTGGGGGGGTCAGCCGTTAGCGTCAGAGCATGTACCTGCAGCTGATAACAGAGAACCTGATTGCTACTCTTATATATTATGTACTCTTGTCATTGTGTACCTTTGATAGAACTCATTAGGTGCTTCTTGACCTATTCCTAAATCAAGAGTACATAATAGATAAGAGTGTGACAGTTGGTAAGCTGTCTGTGGTTAGCTGCAGGAACCTGCTCTGCGCGCTAATGGCTGACCATGCACAAACGTATGCCTAGTGACCTTCCCCACAATTGTGTACTCAGTGCACGTTTCTGTATGCTCACTCGCCGTATCTTTACGTGTTAAAACTCGTAAACACAACGACTGCGTATGCCTAAATTTGTGTCTGCGTTAAGCTTTAGCACGCAAAAATTGCAGTCTAATTTCTTTGAAGTAAACATACACATTTGTGGGGGGGGCTTGCGTTAGGGTGCAGAGCATGTATATACCTGCTGCTGATAACAGACAACTTCCCAGCTGTCACACTCTCATGTATTATGTACTCTTGCTAAATGTAACAAGGAATGACCTACATCGCCTGTTATTGTGGTGCTTGCATATTTGTATTTAAGAAAACTATATTTTACACTTTGCTGTAAGCCATTGCCTTTATCTCTTCATTGGTCAAGTACCAGGCTATGAAACAGAAGTTTCGGGAGTACTGCAGCTCCTGCCCCAGGATATGTTTAATTGAAGAATTCTAATCTTAATAAGTTTCCTCATTTTGCCCCATTGACTGTTATCGCTGTTATATTTGTGATGTTGTGTAGTGTTATTTGAACTGGTTAATTATGTAAAGTTTTCAAGGTCCAGCGGGGCTCAAAATTTTTCTATCAAGTATCGACATCGAATCTAGCTGTACTCCTTTTAAAAAGTCAACAATGTTCCGAAAGTCAATGGGCGGCTGCCTTCGGGTAGAACTGCCGAACTGAGCTCTTCGCATAGACGATGTTAGGCAAATCTGCAGCCTCAGTAACGCCTCGGATACTTGTAAAGACTGTTATTCCATATCAGTTTACCGTCCTGTCCCACATTTAAAGTTGATACTGTACGCGATCGGTATATATTATTGGGAATGACTGCTCATCAACACTGGGGAATAGAGCAACAGGTTTAATGATGGTTATACCAAGAGTACATAACTATAAGAGTATGCCACTAGGCAAGCTCTAAGCGATAATTTGCAGGGGGGGGGTGGGCCGTTAGCGAGCAGAGCATAGTTTTTGCCCTGATAAGATAGAGTGTGTCTAGTGGCACACTCTTACATTATGTATTCTTGGTTATACCTGACAGCTAGATAGTCATGACAAGCCAGTATCAAAGTGCTAGATACAATCTCACCTCTTATCAAGCGTACATAATGAGTGTGACAGCTGGCAAGCTCTCTGTTATCAGCTCTCGAGCCATGCTCTGCGCGCTAACGGCCCACCCCCCGCAGTTGCGTACCTTAGCTTAAAATACACTGAAGTCCATAAATTAGCTAAAAATTGAAAAAATGTTGAAAATTTGACGTCAAACGGCTATTTTTTGACATTTCGGCAACCCCCAAAAACGTGAATGGGGGCTTGCTCGAAAAGTGGAACCCCCACTAAAAATGACAGGATATCCAGGTAGTGATTCAATTACCCTGTATTCGGGTACTGCCTGGCACGGGGTCCAACTTGTTGAATCCGTGTCCCTACATTAAAATTGGGTTGTGTCCTGGGGGGAATCTTATCCCAGCAAGATTTTGAAGGGGCTTATCGCGATTAATTGTCCTGTCAAAAATAAACAGTTGCCCAATTGTATCCAGGAATGAAGTTTCAGAATTTTTTTGAAAAGCTTTTTGCTGTTTCTACTGTACATTAACACGGGGTCCGATTCTGGGGTGTCTACCCCGACCTCGACGATGGGTCTACCCTTGAAAAATTCCAAAATTTAGGGGGTCTCTGAAATTAGCAAAACAGCGAATTTTTGACATTTTTAACGAAAATTAGTGAAAATCGATTTTTAATCCTTTTAAGAAATTTCTTGAAAAAATCCCTATAATTTATTAAAAAGTGATCAATTTTTGGTAAATATCGCTGACGAGTCTACCCTTTTTTCCTCTCTTGACGGGAGGGTTGCCCTTTTTTCGTTTCGCTGAGGGAGTTTACCCGTTTTTGTCGGCCTGGGGGGGGACGGGTCGAAACTCCCCCCACAATTCCTCCCCACGCTAAGTGTAATTCTTTCAGGCTTAAAACTATTTCAAACAGCGAAATAACATTGTGTGGCTAAATATTAGCTAGCTGTTCCAACATTGTACTCTTAATTAAATTCGTTCCCCCGGCCCCCTAAACGTAAACGTTCATGTGCCGGTTGCACCACAGATTTCTAACTTCCATAATGCTATGAGGTAGTCTTAATTTTATTCACACACACATACACACACACACACGCACACGCACACACACGCACACACACACACACACATACACACACACGCACACACACACACACACACACGTAGTCAAAAATGGCCAGTCAACAATGGCGAAAATTCGAAAAATGAAAAATCAAAATTTCTCTATCTATTCAACTTAGAAAGCTCAAATCTTTCATACACAGGTTTTCTGGCACGGAGAATTGATTCCAGCAGTTAGTTTTACCGTCCGACCTACCCATCGATTCGGTCCTCATCATTACTAAATTGTTGTGTTTTGTTTAGATGGCGGTGACGAAACTAGTTGACAGATCCGGCTCCCCATTCCAACCTGTTCGCCATGACTCCCCCTGCTGGGAGTAGACTTCAGAGAAAAAAACGACCGTTAATTTCAGATGTCCCAACCAAGCCTGCCGATTCCAGTGCCGTCAGACAGACTTCCGGCGAAGAGTCGCTGGGACACGAAAACACTGTCAGAAGCAGCATGATCCGCAGGATTCTGCTCGCCTGTTTTGTTTAATTTAAACTGCTCTGGAACATAGCAGGAGCCCTGGATTTCCGGAATCTAATGTTACCAGAAAGAAACACACACACACACACACACGCACACGCACACACACGCACACACGCACACACACACACATACACACACACACGCACACACACACACACACACACGTAGTCATAAATGGCCAGTCAACAATGGCGAAAATTCGAAAAATGAAAAATCAAAATTTCTCTATCTATTCAACTTAGAAAGCTCAAATCTTTCATACACAGGTTTTCTGGCACGGAGAATTGATTCCAGCAGTTAGTTTTACCGTCCGACCTACCCATCGATTCGGTCCTCATCATTACTAAATTGTTGTGTTTTGTTTAGATGGCGGTGACGAAACTAGTTGACAGATCCGGCTCCCCATTCCAACCTGTTCGCCATGACCCCCCGCTGCTGGGAGTAGACTTCAGAGAAAAAAACGACCGTTAATTTCAGATGTCCCAACCAAGCCTGCCGATGCCAGTGCCGTCAGACAGACTTCCGGCGAAGAGTCGCTTTGATACGAAAACACTGTCAGAAGCAGCATGGTCCGCAGGTTTCTGCTCGCCTGTTTTGTTTAATTTAAACTGTTCTGGAATATAGCAGGAGCCCTGGATTTCCGGAATCTAATGTTACCAGAAAGTCCTCTTCCCCGTTGTCATATAGACTCGAGAAAGTTGTCGCAATCAATATGAATATCTGCTCCTAACGTTTAATGTTTGATGGTGGGCGCAGTTTTTCACACCTTGATCCATTGATCCTTATGAACTTTGGAAATATCAACGGTTCTAAGTTTTGATTTTGAATCAAAAACAAAATGTCCTGACGAATGCCTTTGTCCTTTGAGTTTGAAGCATCGAACACCTAAGGAAAAATTAAATTGCTGACACAGAAACGACCCAATATATTAAAAGTAAAACCATTCTTTAATCAGAACTAAGTCTAACTGCCTACTTCATTTAACATTGATTACGATTGTATAGCAAGGTGATGAATATCTCTACTGTTGTCCTAAGTTTTATTTTAGAAGTCATTTTGTCCTTTTTTCATGTCCTAAACCAAGTGTTGGCTTTTCCTTGGCTGGATCAAAGCAACTTGACACAGCCTTATCCTTGAGCGACTACGATTATATATTAGACATACCGGACATTTCTGGCTACGATTCTGTGGTTGGAAGTGATGAACCGTTTGGACTATCAGGACAGCTGGGCTACTGAGGTCTACTCGGCCAGTGCAGGGAAAATGCTGGTAACGGTTAAAGTTCTGGAGCACGGAATCGACTTTGTTGCTTTGAAAAGAGAACTTGACCCTATTCAGACTAGGATTGTAACCACCAGCGTCAGTGTTCGATTCGAGAATTCATGCCCCGCATGACGGCATCACAGGTTCAACTCTTCAAGAGCACTGTTAAAAATTTAAAATTTCTTGTCGAATCATAACTGCAGCGATGTTGCTCCAGTCATCTGGGCAATGCATGTGTCAGGATATGCAATTTACCCCGGCGACGTCGTATATTCCGGGGCGTATCAGTTTGGTGGGAGAGCATGAATGTGCTATTTTTAAAAATTGACTTGTACCGTTAAGGTGGTGATTCCTTTTGGAGACATCAACTTTGAACCTTTATTACTCATCCATTACTCGGAGTTAAGACGCCATTTTTATATCAAAATGGAGCTTAAGATTTTCTCTTTCTAGTGAATGCAATGAAACTAACTACAGTGTTTGGAATCTGTTTCACCAGATTTTCGAAGTACTTTAATTTTCCAGATTTTTTGCAGACTAAAGTAAATTTTTTCGTGAGGCATCGGCTACATCATTCGATTCCACTGTCAAATAGCTGGGGACCCTTTTTTAATTATCATGAAATCACTCTTCGTTAGGAAGAAATTAGCTAAAATGTTTGCGCAACCTGGATTCTGCCTACTTTTCCCAACTTTAGCAAGCGGCCACTTTAGCTACAAAGCAGCAATCGGGGCAACTAAAAAAGGGTCCCTGGGTATTTTTGTGTAAAACAGGTCCAGTTAGTGGCAACCCTCTGGCTTGCATAGTAAATGCTCCACAACCGCTGGAAAAAATTTGGTCATGTTTTTGGAAAAACTACATTTTTTATGATAGCAGCTCACGGGATAGCAGTTGGAAGATTATCATGCCTCAGTTGATCGGCCTCGACGAGACCATCAAATCGACACCCTTGGTTTAAATTTACCGCTTGCTCAGCTCAAGCAATCTTGGATTATTTGATTTCTGCAAAAATGACAAGTTTTCAACGCCAAAATAAGAAAATCGGCTATATCTCAAACTAGAGAAGAGCTAGAAAGTTGCTTCCAAAAGCAAAAATGTAGAGCTCAACAAGATCTTTCAACTGAGTATAGTCATAACTATGCAGCTGCTGCTCAAATGTAAAAAATCGGCAAAAACCGTCCTGAACGGAATTCTCGAAATTTTTAAGCGGGATTGCGCGGACGGTGATAGAACACCAATTGAACTTATTTTGGAAAGTTTCATCAAATTTCACCTTGGTTTGAGCCGTCAACCAACAATATAGTCCCAAAAGGAATCACCACCTTAAATTATCTCCTGCGGATATTGATGTCACAAAGTGTATATATTCCTGTATGTATTTGTTTAACTATCACTACTTGAGGCGACCGGGGACGAAACTATTTTTCTATGATTTTCTAATTGGGGAATAAAATATCTAAAAGCTTAATTCCATACTCCTCCACTGATAAGCCGCGGGTATGAGAATCAATTTTGGTAGAGGTCGCAAGCATGTTTATGTTATTTTTTCGTGTCTTTTACAATGTTTGTATGTGTTGGAACATAATTATATATTGTACTTTTCTATATTTTAGACGATTGATTTTTGTTTTGACCTGCAAACACCAGATTAAAAATAGTTTTTGGTTCTATTTTCGATCATTCTGGCCTGTTTTGGTATCGAAATTTGTACGAGCCTGGGGCCAGTTTCGGGCTCGAGCCCAGATGACTGGGATCAGATTTTCGCTAACGTGACAATGCCAATTGTTGCCCTGTTGCTTGCAAAAATGCCCTAATCCTGTGGTTCGTATTTTGTACCGTCGTCCGACAAACAATTGTACCAGTATGTGCATTTATAAATTGTACGAACTTATTGAAATGATCCGTCACTTTTGACTTCATCGCTTCAAATAGTTAAGGTGCGTTTTATTGATAAAGGTGAGGAAATATTTCCTTTTGAGTTTTCTCTCGTCCTCTCGTATATGTAAGCGACTGGGTGTTGACGCGGCAATTGTGATAGTTGATCAACTATTGTTTGTAGCCGAGCAATACGAGTCATTAACGACTCACCTTCCAGAAGCTTTGAAATTAAAAAACATTCTATAGATAAATTTTGTTCAATAAGGAGCGGGGCTCACAATTAGCAACACCAAACAACTTTCGGGGTTCACGCACCTTCCACATAGTCAAGTTGACTGCCATTTATCTCTTTACAAATATGTGATTGCTAATGCCTTATTCCTTCTCATGTCAAAAATTCCTGTTATTTCTTAGTTGAGCCGTTTTCGTAAGGTAGCTTCAAAGAGATTCCTTTTGTGGTGTCTGCGGAAATTACCGTAGGAACGATTATCATTACGTTTCTCTATTCTTCCGAATGCGCCTATTAAAAACTAACACTCTTGGGCATATGACCAGGTTCCCTTCATTCAGAAAGCTTCTGCTGTTTTAGGTAACGACTAAAATAGTAAATTTAGAAACATGGCAGAAAGCATAAGTGATGTCCTTTACTTTTAATTTCAATAAATTTAAATCTTGTTTGTGTAGTATATACAATACATTTTATCGTGTATAGTTATTTTCTTTGGCGGTTAGCTTGTCTGTAGTTACTGTATTATATACAGGAACATAGCAATGAATTTACCACCTAATCCTGTCCGGAAATTTTTTCAAGAACTCGTGTACGAGTTCAACACAGCAATGGCAGTAGATGCGACCTTGGTCCCGTCCGGATCACGATGAATGGAACTATATCTAAAAGTGACATTGACTATCTTTTTCATGTCCCCAGACTAACAAGCTACGACGAGGATCTAAAGGAACTAGAGAATGCTGCTCTAGCTGGGGCGAACAATGGTGGTAGTTTTTCAAACGCCATTGTATCCCACAAAGACTCCATCAATAGTGGCATAAAGCTAATCAATTTACAGATCGATAGCCACGAAACCAATATTGTCCCATACCTAATCCACTCGAACGACCTTCAAAGCAAAGTTCTAGCTATGTCTTCATCCGTTTCAGTTTTCGTTAACGCATTTATTGGAGGTCTTCCTGCTGATGAACTGTCTGCATTCAAGGAATCGGTCAAAACGAGCAAGAGTTTGTTGAGCAACAGTGCTTTCGACGAAGCATTCCATCTGTCGAGTTCAGCCCAGGGGCTGCTGTCCGGTTTTACAATCACGATCGCAACAATTTATTTTTGAAAGCAAATCTCAAACAAAGCGGATCCCTTTGAGATAACGAAGGAAAATTTTCAGCTCCTGTCAAATGAAGGCTTTTACTGCATTTGCAGTAAATTTCCGGATTGTGTGGAGTGCAGTTTAAAAAACTGCCTGAAAAGCGAGACCACTATGACTTTGTTTTCACCCGATCTTTCCATCTTGATGGTTCTGAGCTGCCACATCATAAAATGCTGCGCAGCTTCTAAAGGTGATGGGTCCAAAACGGCAGAGCGCGGAATCCCAGTTTTGACTATTAGAGATCTAGGCAGCAATACTCTTGAGGTCACTGGATTGAAGATTGAAGGTTACGCTGAGTGCCAAACTGATATCTTGCCCAAGCTAAAGGAATGCAAGACTTTGCTTAGCTGCCTTCAGGTAACGATCGCAAGATGGATGGAAATTAGGTTAAAGAAGTAAGAGATTGCAAGTTCGTGCTGAGTGTGTGATTTTGAAGTTAACAGTAAAAGTCAAACCAAACTGAATTTATTTCAAAGACAACAATTTTATACAAAGAAAATACAAAATAACCGTGTACAATTACAATTTTAAATTAAACTACCCCAACGCTTTCAACCAACCAACCTTGATGCTGGTCGTGGCTTCTCCAATTTTGAGGATGATTTTGGGTTCAATCGAAAGTGACCGAAAATGACGAAAATTCTCACCCTTAAATATTGTCATAACTAATTTGCATAAATACCGAATTTCTAATTTGCATATTCGTTCCGGTAGTTCAAACTTGCAAACAAGGAAATTTCCACAAAATACCCCCTCTTTTGAAAGCGCGCGCCCCCGCCGCGGTCCACAGGATTAGTAGGATAAAATTAAAATTAGCCAACGTAGCTTACGTACTAGTATGATAAAACGCGTGTGAGAAACCTTCACAAAACCATAAAACGACACTAGAAAACCTCCCTAGAGACTGACACAGGCTAGGCGCCACTACAACACACACGGGCCCACTACCGGTCACCTGCCTGGATAAAGCAAAAATACACACAAAACACAGTATATACAGGACAGAAAATGATGACCGCAACGAGGAAGCACCCTCACAAAAATGAGGCTAAAGTTTTGAACAAAAAATAATCTTGAACTTCAGAACAATATTCCGGAACCTTCGACGAAGATTCCCAAACCTCAGGCAGAAAGTTGAAAGTTTTTTCAACAACAAAACACCAAGCTCAGAATCGACAAACCAAATGACAGGACTGTAGCAAAGCACAACAAAAGAAGATAAAAAATTACGGTACAATGGCCTTGCCAAGGTAGCGAGCACCCACTCCAATGAAACCGCAAAATTCGAAACCTCCTAGGAAAAGAAGATTTTTAAAGAAAATTTTGACCACGGCTCCCCCCACCCACACACAACCCTAAAACTAATCAACACACCCCCTACCACGATCAAGGATATCAGAAGACATATACACAGACTAAAGACAAAAGGGACAAGGAACTAAGATGAGCCCAACGCCGGGGAGGAGAATTTTGACGACAGCAAACGCGCCACCCGCACACTCCGACGCCTCCTGCGCGGACCACCCAACGTCACACACACCGGGCAGCATTACCAAGCCATTGGCTGCAGACCAGCCACCATACAACCAATCCAATCCAACAACAAAAGTTCATAAAACATTCTTCCGGCTGCCACACAAGAAACCAGAAAGGCCCACAGTAGACAAATGGCCAACGGTGGCAACGACACACCTTGATGCTGGTCGTGGCTTCTCCAATTTTGAGGATGATTTTGGGTTCAATCGAAAGTGACCGAAAATGACGAAACTTCCCTCCCTTAAATATTGTCATAACTAATTTGCATAAATACCGAATTTCTAATTTGCATATTCGTTCCGAAGTTCAAACTTGCAAACAAGGAAATTTCCACAATAGCTTTCCTGTATTTACATTTTGTGTATCGCGTCCTTAGGTACGATCAAATAAAATAATACAAAGAGTACGTTTCTCTGTGTTTTTAGACTCTTTGATGTTTGACACTTAAAAGCTGAATTCTCGCGGGTGGTCACTCTGTTTTAAGCATACGTTTATCCACTTTTAAAATTTATCGCATATAATTGATTATTGTCTCATCTTACTTACGCTAAAATTAAGTGCGTTGGCTGGCCTTGTCCTGGCCTGCGTAGTCTTTCCTAAAATTTCATTATAACGAAGAGTGAGTCTATAATAAGTAATAACTGACAAGGGTTCCCAGCTGTTGGTAGAGATATCGAATGGCATAACTGATGTCTTTCGAAAATTCCTTCCAGAATGCAAAAATCAGAAAAAAGGTGCAATCATTCTAATATTCAGTGAATATTCTAAAAAAGAAAAGTGAGTTTCCAGGTATCCATTAGGAAACGAAAATCTTAAGCTATATTTTGATAAAAAGATTGCTTCTTAGCTCTAAGCAAGCAATTAGTAATAATGCTTCAAAGCTGTTGACTTGAAAAGGAATCATCAGCTCAAAAGTACATATTGCCAACATACAAGAAAAAGTTAAACTCTTACTTTTTGGAGAATAATACCGTATAATGGGTTTCGGTAGACTCCCAAAAAACTACGTTCAAAAATTATAGAAATTTTTAGAATTTGCAGAACTGAAAATTTTAATTTAAAAGCTAGACAAATTTTCAAAATTTGCATGCTGAAAACTTAATTTTTAAAAATATTTTGTCTGAAAACTGAAAACATTTTTCAAATCATCTGAGACAAAGTACACTGGAACCATTGCAAACATTAAATCATTTAAGAGAAAGAAGTCAAGAAAACAAAACCTAGGAGTTCCTAGCTAAGTGCTTTCCCTGTTTCACAGCTAAAGCTTTAAGCTATTAAGCCTGCTTTTGCTATTCATAAACATCGCAGTTTGCAAACCAGTGTGTTATAGTTTATTTAGATTGCGCACAAGAAGTAGAACAGCTTTTCAAAACGACATTGTTTCTATTGAGAATGAAGCAGGCGCTGCTCTAATTTTAACGAGAAAAGCATGTTATATTATAAGCTAGATGTAAGCAGCTGCTATTTCTCTTGAGGACTTGACAAGATTAGCCATAACAGCTGCGCATTCTATTTAAAAACTAAATTTCACAAAGCGCAGTGTATTTAGAATGCGTAGTGCTGAAAACTAACGTATAGCCCTATCTCATTAGAAAACGCAAGCATAAATGCGCTTTCTAAATAGATGCGTCCATTCTGCTGCCAGTTAAGATTGACGGACCCATTATTCTGTAAAATTCCAGTCGGTCCCCACATATCCAGGCACACTACCTGCACGCAAACGACGGAGGAAGAGAAGTGAGAAATATTAGTCTTTCTAACTTTTAATGATTTAGTACATACAGCCGATACAACACAACTTCGGGTTTGGTTTGATCAGGTGTTTTTGGTCGCCGAACTTCAGGCCAAATGGTCTCAAAGACCCAAATATTTTAGGCTATCACCAAAAAAATTTAGGCCATCCGAATATTGTTAATTTTTAGGTTGCGCGCTGTTCTATACGCATTGTTAAAATTACAGTTATCATGTGAAAATTACAGTTATCATGTGAAAATTACAGTTATCATGTGAAAGTTATCATGTGAAATTACAGTTATCATGTGAAAATTAGTTATCTTGAATGTGAATTTATAAGCGAAAATAGAGAATGTAACTAGCCGGCGGCTGGCGCAGCATAGAAATACAAGTGAAAATGTATAAATTCGCGCCGTCGGCGCTCAAAAATTTTTTCATAAAATTACTAATTTGCTTAACAATCAATAAAATTTAACTGGGTTTTTGCCAAAACATTTAGGCCAGATGGCCTCCACGGCCAAAATTCTTTAGGCCATCGACTCTTAAATTTAGGCCATGGCCTAAGCTATGACCTAAAAAACCTTGGTTCTCATTGAGCTGGTTCGATTTCATCAGTGGCACTAAAGTCGGGCACAAAAATGTGTGTACAAAATCTGTAAGGCCTCCAGTGAACTAAGTATTCGTCGTAACCCCATAGAACTATATACTTTCGGAATCCTTGCAGCGAGACGAACATTTTTATAAACTTTAAAATTGTATAACATTTCAAAAATTTTAAAATATCGGTTTTTCGGGGAATTTTTTGGACCGTTCAAGCTATTCAGCTCGTTTTTTCAGAAACATTTCCCCATCCGAAGACGCATCGATTGACACAAAAACGAAAAAGATTGGTTTAGAAATAAGCATTTTATTCCAAAAGTTCGTTTTTCAATTTTCTTTGATGTTTGCCGCTTTTTGCAGCTTTGACTGGTTACGACTTGCTCAATGGAAATATTTTTCGATTAGATTTTCAGGACCGCCTAGACGTACGTACGCTATCAAGTGATATATGTGGTATATCAAATTTTGAAAGTAGATTTTTTGAAAAACATCACCTTTTGACCGAAAATTTCAGCAAAGCAAATTTAGCAAAAGTGAGTAAAAATAACATAATTATAAAGTTCAAGCTGAGCTGAATCCAACGATCTAAAGGTTTTGTTGCTACGACTTATATTGCGCCAGCAGTGAATTTTTAAACACTACCCCCTATTTCAGCTGGTTTTTGGCTCTCTTTGATGTTGTCGCAGTGATTTGACAGTTGATTTGACGTTGATCGAGTCGCGAGTAATAACCAGTCAAAGCTGCAAAAAGCGGTAAACATCAAAGAAAATGGAAAACGAAGCCTGAGCTAGAGTTCAGGTTCAGGCTAAAATTAAAACATCTTCACATAATAATAAATTTACATCCAACAACGTTTAGGCAGTTAAATTTTTCTATAAAGTATACAGCTTTTAAATAAAGTACTCTATTGATATCCGGCACAAAATAATGTCTTTACTACTTTGCAATATAGATGTTTAGAAACTTAAAGAAAGATTGTCCACATTCACACGTACGTATGTACCTTAACGCTTAGTCGGCAATCAGCTGACGCCTTTCTGTTTAATTCCGTAATAAGTGTCCTCACTATGGATATAGGCCTATGAGAAATGTTTAAATGTTTTTGCTTGGTATTTCCCTAGTCTGCATACGCAGTAAAAGTGGACGCCTACGCATAATGAGTCTTCGGCGTACGCACGCAGACCTAAATTCTCTACTTTGCGTAGGCACACACGTCGACGACTCTGGAATGTGAGTCTATTCCTCGCGCTAAACAATTTGACAGATGCACTAGAGGATCTGCCCGCAAATCAGTACCTAGTGGACCTCCCCGCAAATCAGTACCCATTAGGCAATTGCGTAATGAACACTTTTTTCTGTAGGAAGGCTCACCCCCGCTAATGTGACTTACCATTCGACCCCCCCGCAAAACAGACCCGTCATTTTTCAATTGACAAATGATAAGTCACATTTGCGGGGGGTAGCTTACGGTAGAAAAAAGTAATGGGTACTGATTTGCGGGAGGTCCACTAGGTATGCAATTGCGGGGGGTCCACTAGGTACACAATTGCGGGAGGGGGTGGGCGGTTAGCGCGCGAAGCATGGATCGAGGGTTGATGCCATACAGCTTGCCAGCTGCCACATTCTTGTCTATTATGTACTCTTGATAAGATGTATTATGTATTATGTATCATTATGTACTTATCTGCTACAGCTCGAAGCAGGCACAAAATTCGCTAACATACTGCTTGTGTTTTCGAGCTTAAGCACATATACATAGAGCGAGTGAGCGTACCCCCGTTGCTACTAAGTACTTATTTGTGGGGGGGTCGCTAGGGTCTGATTTGCGGGATGTTGGTTTTGGGCCGTTAGGGAACAGAGTTTTTGCTCCGACAAAATAGAGTGTGCCCCAAGTTGCACACCCTTATTTTATGTACTCTTGATGCAAGTAGCTTCCTTGCCTCCGTTCTGGCATTACAATGACTCATGGCAAAGTCATCCCTTTAGACGCCTCAACAAGGCAAACATTTCATCCAGTCTTTGACCGAAACTTGCAATGTTGATCGCCCAACTTTCCCACACCAAAATTCTGTGGCTTGAGGATATTATACATCCTCAACCGCCTGCAGAGGAACGTTTTGACATCAAGTTCACACTAGACAGTGAACCAAAGTCTCCGTTACGCGCAAACAGTTTTTGCCACTTTTCTTGAGACAAGCCACAACGATGTTTGGCATTTGGCATGTCTTTGCCATAGTCCAAAGTTTTGGTATAGGCATCCTTCCAATACATCCACAGGAAGTTATTATTGAGGCATACCGAATAGAACGGCTTCACGGTGACTGGGCCCATAACATTTTGAGAATGACAGCTCATCAACACTGGGGAACAGAACAATAAGTTTCATGATCGTTATACCTGCCGGCTCGGCTACATAGTCACGAATAGCCAATAGCAAAGTGCTAGATGCAATCTTAGCTCTTATTAAGTTCTAATGGAGCTATTCTTATTTCTAACATATATCAAACTGGTATTAGTCGTATGGATAAAAAGAGTGTGATAGCTGGCTGGGTCTTGTTATAAGCTGCTGGTACATACTTTGCACGCTGACTTGTGACCACTTCATTCAGTGTATTCAGTAACTCCCAAAAACTGTAACAACTATTTGTTTCAGTATGCTGTTTAACAGTCTAACGGGAGTTGCAGCCTTTGTATCTTTGCGTGTTATAGTGGGAAACACAACGACTATGTTAGTTTTAAAAGTCTGTTTCGAACATTGGTTAGCAAACAGCCAAAAATGGAAGAGAATTTGTTTAAGGTGCTGTTATTGCGTTGTGAAATTTCGACCCTACATGCGTGAATTCTTTATCAAAGTGGATGAAACTTTCTAAAAATTTTATTCTAGTGCTCTGTGACATTTTGGGACAAGTTCTGCATATTCAGGTGAAAAGATAAGAAATTTTTGGTTTTTGCCATTATTCTCTCAGTGCGTGGTCGACGGGTTGGTTGTTATGGCTTAAACAAGGACACCACCGAAATAAACATTTTTGCTTTTCAAACCATTGAGCTAACTCTAGTGGGTAAGTCGGTATTTGCAAAAATGCAAAATTTTAGGGTCAAAAAATAGCCATTTTCGTGGAAATCACTTTTTTCCTAAATTACTGCCAAATCTTACGGACAATTGTGGTCCATTTATACTCAATCGATACACAGTTTTGTTGCACATTTTATCAATGCCTATTAACTGGAGTTCGTTGCTTTAAACTAGTGATTTGATCGATAAACTATTTTTGCAAAACTGCGATTATATTGTTTTGAAGATGGACTTCTCTAAAACTACCCAATGGATTTGAGAATTTTTAGCAGGATGAAAATAATGACTATTGCGAAGGGTCATTTTCTTGGATTGAGCTAAAACATCTCCAGTTGCGAGAAACCCAGAAAACTCAATGCAAAGTAGGGCAATTTCGTGTCACCGTATATTTGGCGGATTTCCTGGAGCATAAAAACCTGCTGAAACAAATCCAGAAAAGGTTCCTCGGCCCACATGCCATTCATATTATTTACAAAAAGAACTTTTGGCCGATTCTACAGTTTTAAGAAATCGATGTTAAAACCTTTCTGGTCCACATTTAGTCTCTATGTCAGGAAATTGTTGCCAAATGTTTTGCTAATTTTGCTAGTATTGTAACCTCATACGAATGTACCGGTTGTAAGCTTTAAAACGATGCATAAAGCTGTTTCCAACTTAATTTATAAATTTTTCTTCTTGTTAATTTAATTTGCAATAATAATTTGCATAATTAACTAAATAAATAACCATATAATTGCTTGTAGACACATTTAACAATTTTTAATGCAGAAGAGGTTGTGGTCAATTAAAACAGACTACTTCAGAACTCGAGAACTCCAGAAGGTTTTTTATGAAGCTGGCGCCTGGGCGACATTGATACTGATACATGACCAACCAGAACCGAACAAACAAAACCGCCGAAGACGATATTACTCTTTATTTAATTTTTTCGCTTTATGCTGCCCATTTTCTCTAACTTTACAGAGAGATAACAATAATTCGTGAATCATGAATAAATTGTTGTGACGGAATTTCAAAGCGTTAAAGAATTGGCTATGGCTTCTGGAAATTCAAACATTCTGTCAAACCTGCAACCTGTCAAAAACGTTGGGATGCAGGCGCTTATGGAATGCTATGGAAATTTTATCTTAATTCTCTTAACTGTACATAAGCAACAGATGCACGGTATTTTTCTGAAGATGGGACACATTCGTGCAATCATCATGCCAAATGGCGTGGCTCACAATAGGGCCTGCCAGAAGGTATGCCAGTCTAACAAAGGCAAAGGTTTAGTAATTCCCCTTTTTGTATTGGACTATTTTGGCGACTATCACCGATTTTTCTCAGACTAAATATTTTGTTACTTACAGTGGACAGTTGCATTTGCTGCAAAGCTGCCCACGCAACCAGCTTTCAAAATGACTCTGATACGACTTAATCATAGAAAACGCATTCTTCAAAAGTGAGTAAAGTTTGATATTTTACGAAATTAAATTAGATTGAATGTGTACAAAATCGTTCTACTTTTGTTCTTGCACCCACTCAACTATGCCAAACTGTTATATTAACGGTCATGTTTGGAAGCTTGCTGCAAAGGACGGGCTCGGTTTTGCAGCAAACACACTTTTCTTGAAGGCATTAGCTTATTTGATAGTAGTGATGGCAAAACTGTCGTCACCTTTAACGATGACAATAAAATCTATAAAATTTATAAAAAGTATATAATCTTAGGTATCCAGACAATAACATCCAATTTAATATAGTTTGCATAAAATATATGACATTAACAACATAACACAGCATACATGTCACAGCCTTTCTGAAAAAACACTGACTCTTCCTGCCCCACGAAATGCAAATACTCCTAATTCTACCAAAATAGCTATAACTCCAAATCCAAAACCTCCGGCCAATATAAAAAACAATCCAAGAACGTGCATTATGGTTAATGGCTGACTTCCAGAAACCTCATCGTTATCGTCGTCGGCTCTCATGTTTAAAGTTGATTTCAAATATGCTGCTCTAATTTTCCGCTCCATTACTCTAACCCAAGTTCCTGACATGATGTTTGAAAGCAATTCTGTGTCCACGGCGTCCTTTCGATATGGAAATACGTATGGCAACGGTGGAATCCATTCATGGAGATGATATACCTTAACCAAAGTTTAAAGCAGATAGATATATCAAGCAATGGTATGGAGGTACTTAAAACATGCAAACAAGGGTGAACAGTACTACAATTTGTAGTTACAGAATAAATTGTTTAATTAAATTAAATTAAAATTAAACAAATCGATTTTTATGAGCAATTTTGACTGCCAACAGTTTTAGTATTTCTGTTTTGTTGTATTTGTATCGGTTGTATTTATTGCAACTACGTTGTTCTGTTTTATGTTGTATAACTGGCATAAATAAGAACTTTCTACATTTACGCTGTTTTACAAATGTATATTTTGTTAATGCATTACTTAATACTAGTTAATAATTTACATTACTTATTGCATTGCATGTATTGTTTTAGCGAATGAATCTGCTTTCGCAGTTAGCATTCTTGATTTAAATTTACCGATATAAACCAACTCCTAATGACGTTAAGCAAATGTTAAGGAAGCGTTATTACCACCTCTTGCTATCACTGAACAAATGCTAAGGAAGTGTTACTAATCTCTGAAGTCATGCTACAACGAAGAAGAACCACTTACTCCAAAGATAGGAAGTTGCTCAAACACTATTGCCATCTGACTTGTATCAAGAATTGCCAAGCACGGAAGCTTTACTTCTTCCATTTGGGCCAGAATTGTAAGATTATTCTTAGAAATAGGGTTCATGGTTTTGATGTTGGGCAAAGTCGGTTCTTGCAAAATGGTATCCAGCAGATTCAATGCCTCATTTTGCACGTCCTTGTATTGTTCTCGCACCAATTGCAAACCCGTTTTACCGTTTTCCGTTAACATGGCAACGCATTCGTTGTTTTCAATAAGTTGTGCCAAATGTTTTAGATCGCGAAATGGCCGATCCTGCTTTGAATTTAATTGGGCTGATTCTATAGCAAGGAAGTTAGTATATAGTGCAATTATTATGTTTAGCGCAAACAGGCAGAACATCACGCAAGCCAGCATAAATTTGCTTAGTATCTGAGACCCACGATGGTGACTGTCTTGAGGAGTACCCTGGACAAAATCCAGGAAGAATGTAGCCACCAGAAATAATCCTAGGCAAATCCAAATCTCCATTCCAAAATCCGATAGCGTAGTATAGTTGACATTGCCATTGTCCAACTTTCTGTTGTAACAAATACTGTATCCGGTTTCATATATCATTGGCGACACCGTGGCGAATTCGTGCCCATCTACATCCGATGAAACCTAAAGAAAATAGGAACGGAGCATTTTAAATTAACGCCTGAAAGTTCCAGAAAAATTTTTAACTGTCAACTGTAATTAGTGATACATCTGCTTCCTGCTTAAGCTTTTCCAAGTAAGTCATTATTCAATAAAATTAATGTATTCTTTAGCCTTTGTTTCTGATTATTTCCATATTTCTGGAAAAAGTTGATATTCTTAAATCTAGCTACGACAAAAATTAGAAAAGAAAATAAAAAAAAATAAAAAAAAAAAAAACAAAAAAAAAAACTTTTTTTCCTTAAAATAAAAAAAAAAAAATTTTTTTCATAATATTTTTGTTGCATGTGCAGATTACAACGGTTTGTGACAACTGACATGTTCCAACTTATCATATTTGACCTTCACTTCTGGTTAGTAGTACAAGCATAGGTCCTTTCTTCGCGGTTCTTGAATTTCATGGCGCAATTTATTTGAAAATAGTCAGACGTACTCTCTTCTGTCCTCATACCTGTATGGGATAGAACGCCGTGGAAACATGAATAGAATTATTCTTCATTAAATCCGTAATTGCCTTTTTCGTTGGAGTTGAACACCACAGGATGGAATAGCCCAGCATAAGCATGAGGACCTCCAGAGTTTCAACGGCAGAACCTCTAAAGGGACAGTCCCACTCTGTGAAACAGGGCACTCTAAACGGCGGATAAATGTCACCTCCCACAATAACAGTTTTATTTGTTGCTCCAATGGTTCTTCTGGGACCACAGTTCATACTAAAGGAAATATACAATTACAAATGAAGACAAATTATTTATTGGAACTTTTAATAAACTAACGATGTGTCAAACTAAATTCCGCTGAAACAGCCGTCGGTGAATTAACATTGTATTTCCTAACGGAAACAAGCAGTTTATGAGGATATTAGAGAAGATGAAGTGATGATGATAATGATGATTACAGATTTTGAAATTCGGCACTTGTCATTTGATTGCATCAACAGTACCCACTGCACACATTTTTTGGTCTGCCCATTGAGCCTATCGACTCCAACCGGGCGCTCGACTTTTAGGGTGTTAGTGGTAGGCAACTACTTTCATTCATTAACTAGGTGAGACACACGCTCCTAATGAACTCTTCAAACCGAATACTAAGCATCACTCTTAACCAATCATGGTTTATTTATCTTTCTTACCACAGCTGCCCTGTTGTGCTAATTGGGTGTCAAACGATGGGAACCGAAAACAGCTAGACGTAAAAGGAAAAGACGAAGACTAAGAAACAAGTAGATGTCGATACAGGAAGGATCAAAACAATGTAGTATAAAAAGTTAAAAAAGTTCATAGCAGAGAAGGTGTGTGACCGAAGTGTAAGTTAAGGGTTGTAGTGTAACTCTCATCCATAGCCGAGTTAATTTTACTGTGGTATAGAAAGTTCCAATAGATAGCAAAAAACAGATAGTATAAAGGGAAATGCGGTCCATATATCATAGCACTACTTTGATCGGTTTAATTTTTTTGAAATCAAGGATAGAAGCACGGTAGCCTTTATTTTAATCAACTCGGATTAGGGTTGAAAAATGGTTTTTACAGGTGGCTCATCTCATCTCATAGCTTTAGTGATGTGATATGGATAGCTGGTAGCAATAAATTATGGGTCAACCTTTTTTATTAGCAAAGGCTTTCTGGTCATTAACCGAAACATAATTTTGTGTATGTTTGGTGATGGCATTATATGCTCCTCCCATAGTTACAAATTGATTGGCTGTAATGTTGTAATCTACTAATGAAGCTTTAGAACATAGGTTTCAATCAGTTTATTATAATGCTTTGCTATTTTTTTCAAATAAATTATTAGAAGTTTAATTTATTAGTTGCTGAAAGTGGAAAAGTATTATCTGGTCTTACCTGGCCTGAAATAGGTTCACCTAAGAGAACACTTTCAGACCTCTGACAGGATTATCTTTAAGCTACCTAAGTCCGGATAAAATCGTTACTGACTTTTGAAAAAACTACGTAGTTATAGAAACGCTATCCCTAAACTTGAAACTAGTTTAATACCACACCCAAGCTTAGTGGTTGCTGATATCACGAGCACATACAAATCACAGGAGTGTGCCACCAGGCGGGTTCTGTGTAATGGATTTCAGACCTAACACTAACTGTGCACAAACTGCGCCCACGCAATTGCTTATCTAGTGACTCCCCGCTACTCACTTACTCTCTATCTGCTATCTGCTAAAGCTCGAAAACACAAAGCCTGCTTGCATCTAATTTGTGTCTGCTTCAAGCATCAGATCACCTGGATCTAATGGTATCAACGTCTAAACCCGGGTAAACTCGCTAACCCTGGTTTACTCACCGTGTTTAACACATGAAGTTAACCCGGGTTAGCGACTTGACCCGGGTTTGCATGTTGATAACGTCGGCCTTTGGACAACGGGCTGAGCTGTGTAGAAAATGACTTGCGAGCTGATAAGGAGAAGCTTTAGAAAAGGACCAGAAGCTTTAAACTAAAGTTTGACACAAAAATGTGCGTACAAAATTGTGTGCATTTAATATTAAATAAAGTATAAAGCCTTTAAGGTGGTGATTCCTTTTGGAGACATCAACTTTGAACCCTTATTACTCATTCATTTCTTGGAGTTAAGTAGCCTTTTTTATATCGAAATGGACCTTAACATTTTCTCTTTCTAATGAATACAGTGAACCTAACTTTAGTTCTCGAAAATTATTTTACTGCATTTTCGAAATAATTTAATTTTCCAGATTTTTTGCAGACTAAAGTAAATGTTTTCCTAAGGCGTTTGCCACATTGTTGTTGTTGTTCATTTCCGGGCTCCATCAGCTTAGAAAAGCTACAAGAGGGCACTTCGGCATCTACTGGCCCAGCACACGTCTTTGCATAGTCAGGTCCACACATCGGAGAATCCGGGATGGAAGTGATGTGGGGGATTGGACCCAACCGCTCGGTAGCACGTTTGCCACATCATTCGATTTCTCTATCAAATAGCTGGGGACCCTTTTTTAATTATTAGGAAACCGCTCTCCGTTATAAAGAAATTAACTAAAATGTATGCGCAACCTGGATTTTGCCTACTTTTCCCAACTTTGGCAAGCGACCACTTTAGATAGACAGCAGCAATCGGGGCAACTAAAAAAGGCTGGGTATTTTTGTGTAAAATACGTCTAATAAGTGGCAACCCTCTAGCTTGCATAGTAAATGCTACACAATCGCTGGAAAAAATTTGGTCATGTTTTTGCAAAAACTACATTTTTTATGATAGCAGCGTACGGGATAGCATTTAGAAGATTATAACGCCACGAATAATCGGCCTCGACGAGACCTTCAACTTGACACGCTTACTTTAATTTTACGGCTAGCGTAGCTCAAGAAATAGCTGATTATTTGATTTCTGCAAAAATGACAATTTTCAACGCCAAAATAAGAAAATCAACTATATCTCACTATAGAGAGAAGCTAGAAAGGAACTTCAAAAAGCAAAAATGTAGAGCTCAACAAGGTCTTTCGAATGAATATAATTATAGCTATGCAGCTACTGTCCAATTGTCAAAAATCGGCAAAAACTGCCCTGAACGGAGACGTCGATGTTTTGAAGCGGGATTGCGCGGAGGGTGTTAGAATGCTGAAAGAACTTATTTTGGCAAGTTTCATCAAATTTCATCTTGATTTGAACCGTCAACCAACAATATGTGCCCAAAAGGAATCACCACCTTAAGGCCTATCAGCTGTTGTTCACTTATAAATTATCTCCTCTTGCTCATAATTAAAATTGGTTAACATTGACATAGCTTAACATTAACATTGAATCAAATGTTACATCAAAGCACCACAGTGGAAAGAAACGATCCGCCACCACTAAATATCTTTTGAACAAATACTTTTTCTGTGTTTAGCATGGAACTATGGGGACAAGTTAACGAAGAATGCTTCGGAAGAGTACTATAGATATTATCCTGTACCTCGATTTAGTAGAACATGCGCTTCGCTGAGCATTATTTGTGTCTTGCTTTGGTCCAGTAGCGAATGTAGAGAATCTTTGTAGCGAATGCTGTCGTAATAGTCATTTTGCAGTTGTGAATTGTGAAGCAAGCTTGTCTTGTTTTAGTGTTGACAGGCCAGTTTCAAAATTGTTAGTCTGGCTAACAGTCTGGCTATATTCACTGAACTGTTTTGTCGAAGTGTAGCGTTCCCAGGTTTGAGACATTGATATCAGTTATTAGACAATTGGCGAGTATCTCGATTGCGCTTTTTTATGAAATTACAAGTAAAAAAGGAATGTAGTTCTTATTACTCAAGTCTACTATAAATAGTTTTACATGGAATGGCAAGGTCAATGATTTTGCAGTCATTTTCTGAATTGAAAAAAAACTTCCACGAGGTGGGGACTAAACAACCGGCCGGGGCCAGCTTCTCAGGACAACTCCTCAGAAATTAATTAGTGACCCTTTTCCAATAATGTCACTGATGCACTAACCCAATAATCCAGAAGAAGAGGACAGGGCGTGCTTTTCAATGGGAAGTTAAGTTTGCATATTTCGAAACTTTAGAGCTAAGGCAATAGCCTTAAAAGCAACAGAATTGGGCAAAATTTGAAACCAAGTTCGTCCCAAGGAAAGCAAGGAAAGTGTATCTTAGATTACTTTACAGGTCATTGTTCACAAACACAAGAATTACGAATGTAGACGGGACCAGTGACGGACGACTATTGTAAGAATTTTTTAATGAAGACCGTAATCATGATTACATACGTGGTTTTCAAATTTCCGTGTATGCCTTGACGTCTGTAGCGTGGTCTCGTGGATACTGGACGAGATAATTGCGAATCTGAGAATGATCGATTTGGACCCCTTCCGGTCTTTGAGATCTCTCGCCAAACAACACCCAAAATTCTGGGGGCGGCGTTAATACCAAATTGTCAAAAATTGACCCGCGGCAAACCTTAGATCCAGGATGCTCACGGGGCAATCTGGCGATAACGGAATAGTACAAGATGAAAGGGAGCTAAGTCAGCCCAAAGATCTTTGCAGATTTGAAGAAAAAAAACACAAGAACCATCGGCCCCCGATTGCCCAATCCAAACTGTTTGGTGTACATGGAACCTTCAATGAAGAATTACTTCGAATTACTAAGAATTACTATGAAGACTTACCTTGGACTGCTCCACTAAAGTTTATCAACCAAATAGCAGAATATTAACTACTGGATCCCTATTCGAAATGCAGACTTAGTCTTCTGCTATTTCATTAGGCTTATTTCATTTAACTTCGTTGGTGCAGTCAAGGATTAAAGCTGTGGAATAAAGTGTTTTTGTTAAAAGAACTGATTTTAACCGTATTCTGTGCACTGTATGCAATTGCAACGGGAGAGTTGTCGCATAGGTAGCATATTTAGGATAATGTAGGAAAATTTTCGGAATTCCGACATAATGGCAAAACGGCCACTTTAAGATATGCTCATTTAAGGTAGTGATTCTTCTGGGAATATATTGTTGATTGACGGCTTAAATCAAGATGAAAGTTTCCAAAATATGTTCTTTTAGCATTGACCGTTGGCGCAATTCCGCTTCGAAAACTTGAAATTTCAGATCAGGGCAGCTTTTCCCGAGTTTTGACCAGGGTTTTTTGCGTCCAGACGTGCCAAGTTTTTTTTCCGTTTTTTCCAAAAATTTCTTCGGGTCCTGGGGGTTCCGACCCCAGACCCTCGCTGTTTCCAACTTTGTCATAGAATGCCAAGGTGCAAGGTCATGCCTCAATGTTACTCAATGTTATTTGTTAAGTTGTTTTCCACCTGCGTCCAAATCAGATCTTTTTGAACTCGTAAATTTCACTTCAACAAATATATGGATCTAGGTACATAATCGTGAACGTTTATATTGTTTTTATGTAACAGGTCAGGCAGAATCAAGATTAGTAGTAAAGTAAAACCCCGAAATTAACAAATTTGTAACTGTAAATTTTTGGTTCTTCTAAAAACGTTTTCGCAAAAAATACACAAATGGCGATTTGAAATAATACAAGAGTGCTATTTTTCTAAAATTTTCAAATACGAAAGGCCTATTCACGAGCAATTCCCGATGAATCTATCGTAACTAGCGTTAATAGTATTTACAAATGCTTCACTGTATTGCCGTTGAATAATGCAGCACGAAGCATACACACACGCTTCTTTATTTATTGATACTGACTTATTCAAAATTCAAAAATTTACAGGTGCATTTAACACAAAAAATGCAATAGCGTTAGGAGCTTCAGTTAAAATAGATGTAACAGTTGCCAAATTAATCTTTTTAAACATTTCCACAACGGATTTAATCCGTAATTTCATAACATCTTCAACTTCTGGGGGGCTCCGCCCCCCAGACCCCCGGTTCTAATTTGCAATATTGTTATCAAGGATCAGTAGTTCTCAGAGTTTTAGAAACCGAATATATGTTTTAATATTTACTACCTTTCTTCTCAATGATATTCCTAACTATTTCATAAATTTTTAATACTTTAATTAGTTTAACTGACATTGAAATATCGGAATAATGTTTCAATAATATCGAAAATTACTCAAGGCATTCGTTAGCTGCAACAGATGCCAAATAAAGACTTTTTAAACATTTCCACTACGGATTATTTTGTAATTTCAAAAAATTCTTCAACTTCTGGGGGGTTCCGCCCACCAGACCCCCCGCCGTATATATTGGACGCATCTATATACATATATTCTGTAGGTAATTGTAGTGTGGGAGGTGTGACTGATTTGTGCGGTTGTTCTGTTATTTGGTTTCGTTTTAAAGAAGGGGGGGGAATGTAGTATCTTGTGATATGTTCCTCCGATTGAGGAGTTCTACGTTAGACTGATTATAGTGGTGTGTTGCTAGTTTGTATAAAATGTAACGTAGCGAGTAACCAGCTCAGTTGAATAAATCTGTCAGTTGAGATCCGGCTGTGTTCACAGCTAGTAGCAGTCACAACAGTAATCTTATAATCGTGCATTATACTTAAGGTGGCGCTTGCATTATCGGGATTATAGATATAAAATTTAGACCGATAGCTCAATTTTGAAGAAATCCCAACTAAACTTACTTTGGTTGGCGGGGCATCTTTTGACAAAATTTCGGCAAAGGAGACCACGTGCTTGGCTAGCTACCGGTATGGCTTAAAATTTCGAAATTTTATGAAAGCTGCAAACGACAACGTCGAATGCACTAGGTTAAAGAGCATAAAAAGCCCGTTACAACGATGTGCATATCTCTCCTGTACGTGGTTGCAATCAAAAGTTACAGGCGGTTGAATATATGACAAAGTTACGTTTACCATTCTCAAAGAATGCCAATGTAAAAACCTATCGTTCGGAAATGAATTCTGCAGGGCTTTTCACGTTGCTTTTGTGTTGGATTTGTTTATTATTTCATGAAATACACTATGCGACTTATTAAAAGCATAATATTTGCGAAAAACTGAAGCGATTAGTGCGAAATCTTTCAATTTGATTTTCTCATAAATGTTGCGACCAAACTCGCTCAAATTTTGCGTGCACATTTATTTGACGGGTACGCAGGGGCAATTTTTTTAGTTTTTGTTTAAATCGTATATTCCGTGAGATATTGACTTTCAAAGTTTTCGAATATTCATAAAATACTCAAAACTGCATAAATCGAAAAACTGAAAAAATTGCCCCTGCGTTATGTTCATATACGCATTTGTGCCAAATTTGAGCTAATTTCATTCAGCCGTTAATGAGTGACAGCGTTTTGAAAATTTCAGCTTATCCCTCTTGTGTAAATCGCAAGCCAAGCACTGGATTATTCAAATTCTACATATTGCTAGCATTTAGCACCAGCTACCTATGCTGAAGGTTTGAAATAGATTCGTTGTAAAATAAACTCAGGAGAACCGTTCCCGGTAATGCAAGCGCCTCCTTAAGCAGCATCTACTTTCTAAATAGTCAAAATAGCATTACACTACAGGAATTATCCAAATTTTCATAAATAAAACAATTTTTGCACTAAAAACACGCTAAAACAAGAATTCAGCCTGGACGCAAAATTTCTTAACGGGACGCAACTTAAATTTAGCGGGAAGCAAGGTTGACGCAAATCCGAAAACCAAAAAACCCTGGTTTTGACAGTTCAACAGTAGCTGTATAGTTTTAACTATATCCGAGATTAAAATTTACGATTTACTAAACCGATAACATCACGTGTTCTGATCATCAACAACATCGGCAACAACTTCAGCACCAACAGCACCAACAGCTCCAATATCAGCATCAGCAGCAACGTCAGGAGCAACAACAGCAACAGCAACAACAACAACACCAGCAGCATCAACACCAACAACTGCAACTGCCACAACAGCAACAACATCCTATCCAGGAGCCCCCCCCCTCGCTCGCCAGGGGTTACCAGGCGAGTGGTAAGCACAAACTCAAAGTATGTTATTTTTATTTATTTCTATGAAAGACACACGGCTTGGGGGGTGCAAAAGGTCCCCCCTGGTCTCTGTTTTTATTAAAATTTGTTTAACTATTTACCACTTCACGGCCGTAAAGCTCCACGCAACACAAAAGCCTGATCAGATTGGGAAAATGTACCATCTGCATCAATCGGCCGCAAACATGAAATGAGACTTTGGATCCTACGGATCCCTCAACAAAATTACAATGTTTGTTTTTCAAACGGTCCAGCTGGCACCGGACTTTAGAAATCCCCCCTTCCCGCCTATGTCAATTAATTGTCCGAGAGTTAAGGGGCGGCCGCCTTCGGGTGGAGCTGCCGAGGTGCGTTCATCACATAGACGGTGATGGACAAATCTCCAGCCTTGGTACTCGCCTGGGGTAATTGTGAAGACAATTGTTCGTGTCAGCCAATCACCCTTCCCCAACAGTCAAGATTATCGTGGCTGACACTACTCCTAACCGGTGCACATCCAACTGGAGTGGGGCGTACGGAAAAAACTATATCCACTTAAAAGACCTCGACAAGCTCTACAATTTCGCTTTTGGAAGCAATTTTCTAGGATTTAACTATCGCGAGATATTGCGAATTTTCATATTTTGGCGTCATTACTTTTTCTTTCTGCAAAATTCATATTCTGCAGAATTCAATTCAATAATCCACAATCTCTTGAGCTCGATCTGAATCAAATCGAAATCAAACTAAAGATGTTAATCTGGAGATGTCATAAAGGCAAATTATCCGACGCATGATCATTTTATTGCTATCCCGTAGGCTGCTATCCTAAAAAATGTAGTTTTTTACAAAAAACATGACCAATTTTTTCCAAAGATTGTGGAGCGAGCACCACGTATGCTGGAGGACTGCTACTTAAGAGATGTGTTTTGCACAAATATACCCAGGGGAACGTTTTTTAGTTGCTTCAATTGCTACTTTCTAGCTAAAGTGGTAGCTTGCTAAAGTTGGAAAATGTAAGCAGAATACAGGTTACGCACCCATTTAAGCTAATTCCTCGATAATAAACAGAGGTTTCGTAATAATTAAGAGTTGCCCAGCTATATGATTGAGGTATCGAATGAAATAACCGATGTCTCACGAAAAGATTTACATGAGTCTGCAAAAATCTGGAAACTTATACAGCTTCTAAAATGTGTTTTAACACTTTTGCTAAAGCCACGTAATAGTTTCATAGTATCCATTAGAAAGAGAAAATGTTAAGCTGCATCTTGATATAAAAATGGCTTCTTAATTCCAAGCAATGAATAATGGTTCAAAGTTGATGTCACCAAAGAGAATCGCCACCTTAAAATTGTAAGTGACAAATTAATTGCTAAATACAATTAAAACAAGCTGATTTGGGTTGCTGCTTTTTCCTCTTATCGGGGGGACATCTCAGTTTGCGTACATTTAGTGGATCTGGCTCTGTTACAACTTTTATTTGCTCAACAGGATATCTCAAAATGATACCCATATTTGGCCGTTTCCACCACTTCAATTTTGACTATTTCCAATGTTATCATATCGAGTACTTTCCTGTGCCGCATCGAGATGAGCCCCCAGGTATCGTTGATTACTTCAAAACACCTCATACATACTTGCACAAATTTAGCCAACCCCACAAGTAAATCAACCCTAATTCAAGTTAGAGCACTTGATTCATTTTTGACTTTTTTGAGGCTTCATAACTCAAATATTGTACGATTTTTAGTAACTAACTAACTAAATCAGCAGTATCGTAGGCTTGTTAATACTATGATAGAAGGCATCTGGAATACATTCTGATGGGCTTAGAGCGAATAAGATTTTAGTCATGAAAAGAGTCAATTTCTATGATTGCAACCGTATAATTTTGACGTATTACCTTTTCTAGTTGCACGAAATTAAAATTCTAAAACAAGCAAGCACGATGGTCGATGCCTTTATTTGATGTAAGAGACTGTAGTATCAAAATTGCAAATGCACGAGTGCACTAGTGAACGGTGCTTGGCACCCTAATGCGGCAAAAATGCTCTTCGGTTTGACGTTTATGAGGTTGAAGTAGGTTTGGAGGCATAACAGCGTTTATTTTGATTTTTTTAGTTTTTATTTTAATGTCTGTGGAAATTATTGCATAAAGTCAAACAAACTTTGAGGTACCGGGAACGCATACATTAGCATACCTCGACACCAAACATGTAACAGACGTGCTAACTTTCCTGAAGCCACGAGCTTTAATGAGTAACAACAAGTTAAGTTATGTTCGTTATTTGATTTGACGTTGTGTTTAACATTTTCCCTGCTTTATTATTCATTGCTGGCACAACTTTCTGCCCTCATCACTCTTTAGTCGAAGATTATTTACATTATTTATATGTATCAGTGTCGGCCAGGTTTAAGAGATTAATCAAATGAACAAAATGTAATTGAGTTAATAATAGGAAATAACGGCATAGTAACCAAATAAGCAGGAATTGTTCATCTTGTTACATACTTCTGTATTTCGCACCCGAGTGAAATTTTTTCCGAAAGGATAGTTAATAAGATAAGGTTAGTTAGCAAACTAACAGGGCACTTAGTACTTTAAAGCGACCTTTAGCAAGATATCCAGTTATTGGAATGCCAAGTTGCAGTTCTGTTGTATTAATTTAAGCAAAAGTATCCATGTCAAATACTTCAATTTTATACTTTCGTTTGTGAGTTATCATACAAACTAGAATAAGCTATACATTTTTGAGATTATGCATATTTTTGGTTGTTTAATGCGCTGAAATGAACAAATAACACGGTCTACGTTTCCACCTATGCTAGAAATAAAGACTCGGTAAACAGTACGTGCAGTACAGTACGGCAAACATGTCCAAGCTTTCTTTTAAAGTTATTTTCGCTATGATAAGTAGCAGCTGATATGATCCCAATTTGTACTTGACGTTTTCTACATTTGTCCAACTTTCATGTTGAGGTTAAATAGTGACTGCATTTTAAGTTCCAACAATTCCAACGGAATATTTTCAGCATTCTGTCACAGTTTTTCAGAAAAAATGGTGACTTTTTGTGCTCCACGAACTGTAAAAATTCCAATTTCCATGGTTAACGGCTGACTTCCCGAATCTTCTTCTTCCTCATCGTCGCTGTTCAATTTTAGAGTTGATCTCAAAAATCCTGCCCTAAGTTTCCGCTCCATCAATCTAACCCAGGTTCCAGACATGATATTTGACAGTAATTCCGTGTCTACGGCATCTTTTCGATAAGGAAAAACGTATGGCAATTGTGGGATCCATTCGTGTAGATGATATACCTGAACAAAAGCATAAAGTAAGTGGGCAATTAAGATTAATTTCAAAATAGAAATATTTTAATATTTCTACCATATGGTGGATCATAAATAGAGCGAGTGGCAGTGAGGCGAATAATGAGGTGTAGTCACATGACCAATTATCAAGCAGCTTGAATTGAGTTACTGACTATTTTATGATTATTAATTATTAGTAATAGCTTATTTATTTATGTTTGCTAATTTGTTGTAATCTAATGGATAATAAATATATATTTATGAATAAAAAATAATAATTATTATTTCACTAATTTTGATTAATCTGTGTTCGTTTGCTTCTTTGTTTGATCCTGAACTATTTATTACCAATTTATAGCTAACAAATAGCTCAGGATGAAACGAAACTTATTCAGGAGGAAATTTATTAACAATAGAGAAATAGCCATTTATTAGCTATTTCCTTATTGCTATTTTATTGTACGAGTCACTGTATTACAAGCAAATGCGTATAGCATCTTACTCCAAAGTTTGGTAGTTGCTCAAAAACTATTGCCATGTGACTTGTATCAAAAATCACCAAACAGGGCAGTTTTGCTTCGTTCATCTGGGCCAGGGTTGTAAGATTGGTTCTGG
Organism: Trissonchulus latispiculum; assembly: GCA_030248195.1. Taxonomy (NCBI): domain Eukaryota; kingdom Metazoa; phylum Nematoda; class Enoplea; order Enoplida; family Ironidae; genus Trissonchulus; species Trissonchulus latispiculum. The sequence continues at coordinate 1,873 of JASAND010020943.1, read as the reverse complement.
CGGCCGGGTTCATTTGTTTGATGTTAGGCAATGTCGGTTCCTGCAAAATTGTATCCAGCAAATCCAAAGCCGGATTTGCATGTCCTTGTATTGTTCACGAACCAACTTAAGGCTCGTTTTACCATTTTCCGTTAACATGGCCACGCATTCATTGTTTTGAATCAGTTGTGCCAAATGCAATGGATCTCGAAATGGCCGATCTTCTTTTGTGTTTAGCTGTGCTGATTCTATGGCAAGAAAGTTGGTATAGAGTGCAATTATTATGTTTAGCGCAAATAAGCTGAACATCACGCATGCCAGAATGAATTTGCTTAACATCTTGGATCCGCGGTGGTGACTGTCTTGAGGTGTACCCTGGACAAAATCCAGAAAAAATGTAGCCACCAGAAATAGTCCCAGGCAAATCCAGATCTCCATACCAAAATCTGACAGTGTCGTAAAATTTGTAGTGCCTTTGTCCAGTTTTTTGTTGTAGGAAATGCTGTACCCAGTTTCATATATCATAGGTGACACCGTTGCGAATTCATGTCCTTCTACATCCGATGAAACCTAAAGAAAATGAAAATGCAGACATAAATATTTGAGAAATCAAGCACTGTTTCAGCAGTCTTAATAAAGTTAACACTGATGTACATAAACTATTAAAGTGCATGATTATCATCATTTTCAGAGTTCTAACGAAGGAATACCCGATTCTAGCTTCCTGCATAACTTCCCCATAATATTACTATCGTATCTGATCACTGCATATCGTACCTGTATGGGATAGAACGTCGTGGAAACATGAATGGAATTATTCGTCATCAATTCAGTGATGGCCTTTTTTGTTGGAGTTGAACACCACAGGATGGAATAGCCCAGCATAAGCATGAGGACCTCCAGAGTTTCAACGGCAGAACCTCTAAAGGGGCAGTCCCACTCTGTGAAGCAGGGCATTCTGAAAGGCGGATAAATATCACCTCCCACAATAACAGTTTTATTTGTAGCTCCTATTGTTCGCCTAGGGCCACAGTTCATAGTGAAGCGAATATGGGTATCGGATGCAGTAGACTACAACAGCTGTCCTTCAATAAACTGCAGTTCATAAGGTTTGTCAAAATAAATTTAATCTTTTTTAATAATAAATGTGCATCTGAGAGTTGAAATGAATTAACAATTTTATGCAAGTTAGACTAGACTAAATTTAATACTATGGCATAGCGCTCTACCTTATGGGTAAAATGTCCACCCTTCAGCCTCTTACATAGCACTACGAGAACATAGTTCGAAACTGTTGTTGCTCACTTACTCAGTATGTTTTGCACATCTATGTACTAAACATAGAAGCTTAGAATACCTCCCCAAATTGGGCCCTTGTTATTTCATGCATTATGCAATTATAGTAAGAAGTGAGCGGCCGCTTTCTGGACCACATACGCATATACGGGCCATGTAAAAGGAGGTAAATTTGCTGGGTGGGTTGGTGGTGTTAATGCGTAAACCGTTATGGTTTTCATTGTATAGAGTGTGATGCTAGTCATGATCCTATACATTATTTACTCGTGATAATGAGCTTGCATCTTTAGCAAATAGGTATGCAAAGCATATTAAGAAAGTGAGCCACCTACGTTTGCTATTGAAGTGACTGAATTGGACCGTCTGAATAGTTAATGAATTGTCTTTGAATCGAGAGTGAACATAATATGATGTCCCATGCATGCAGCCTGTCGACCCGTGTAAGTCCTAATGTGGATCCAAGTCACTTCCTTCATCTTACATCTACTGTGCTCTCCTTAGGCTTAGTTGCTTGCCTTTTTTCTGTTCTATTTAATCGGAATCTTGCCTGCTTTACGGTGCTGATGTTGGCCAGCCGGTTTTTCTGCTCGGACGGCCA
>JASAND010020941.1:0-11876 GCA_030248195.1 Trissonchulus latispiculum | reverse complement strand
GCATGGACAGGAGAGGCTCTTCCTGTGTGCGGTCGTTGAATCGCCAGAGCTGTAAGTTTGCTGGAACAAAACCTCAGAGCCCGGCAACAGCTCAACGTCGTTTCCAAGGGAGCTTATTAATGAATGAAGAGCCTTTATTCCGGCATCCTCACAGCTAACTGAGGTGGTGTTACAGCGTTCGTGTTGGTACATGCGTTGCCTGACCCGACGTCCGAGTTGGCGCTGCAGACTCCGCCCTCAAATCAAGGCGAACTGTTGAAAACCAGTTGAGGATCCAACCAGTCTTCTTCTGTTAACATAGAAGCGGATTCTGCTATGTCTGGTGGGGAAAAGGATATTGCTCCGTGTCATAGCCGGCAGCAGGAGAAATTTCCACCAGATCCATTAAGCTGCTAGCCTGAGCATAGGGATCAGAGGCTCCTATCCCCTCATGCTGAGCTGCAGTCACATATCTCTAGTTTTTAAAAATTTTTTAAAATTCGTAAAAAAGGCTAAAACTGGGCAATAAACTGATAAAAATTTGAAAATAAATGCAATTTTAGGTTTAAAGTGCAATAAAATAAAAGGCGGGGCTGAATTAAGAGAAATAAGAGCGATTTTAGTTATAAAAGTTAAAAGTTTGCTAAAAGAATTTTATGTTCCGTACCCCGGAAAGTACATTGGCTTCCCTAAACCCGGTAAAGCCGCAAAACTTGCATTATTTCTCCCGAAATCCGGGAAAAATTGCCTCCCAGAACCAGAGAAAAAGCAAGTAAAATTTTGAAAGGGTTGGGGGCCGGAACTGGCAGCCTATTGTAAAGAAATCAAGTTGGAGACCCAAAGTCAGTGGGACCCAACGAGACTCTTTACGGGGGTGCTGTGCGCTTGAGGCTGGATACGCAACCTGGACTGGAGATAGTTGCAGGCCGGCCTAAGACAAGCCTCGCCTCGACCTAACGTGGCCCTAACTCAAAATTGACTGCCAGATTTAAATTTAGAAAAGAAACCTACCGAACTAACTAAAAACTAAGCCCTAACTAAATAAAAGACTAGGCCAAGTGGCCGTATATAAGAACTAACTAAAAACTAAGCCCTAACTAAATAAAAGACTAGGCCAAGAGGCCGTATATAAGATTTATTGGAACAGTAATTTAGAGATAGGAACAGAAGAAGGAAATTTAGTAAATAAGTAGAATTTTGAATATAAGACGAATAAATTTAGGCGCCCTCTCTCAATAACTTTCAGGAGTCCCCCACCTAACCTATTCCCAGGCTGGGAGGCTTCCACTTTTCCTCCCCGAAGTTCGAAGCGCGAGGGGACCCAAATTACCAAAAAGCGGCTTACCAACCTGCAGACTGGAGCTTGTAGAAAAGAAGTCTTGAGAAAAGTCCAACTAGAATGCCCCCAACAGTGAGAAGTTTCCCCTTTTAAAGCCCCAATTTTGGAATATGCAAATTAGGTAAACGTTTCTAGACGAAAACGTAGACAAGGAAGTGTTACAAAACACGTGAATATTTGACAGAAATTGGAAATTTATGCAAATTAGGCAACATGAATTTTGTCAGTAGGGCATCCCCGCCCTACTGTACAAAAAGTCTGTCTACGAACAGTTTACGAAGAATTTTATCGTAACCAACGTAACGTTGGAGGTGTTTACAAATGCTCCAGTGGTTTTTGTCCTCAAATAATACTGCACTACGCATACACGCATACTGCTTTAGTCAAAATTTAAAAAGTTCCTCAAAAAAGGATAGATTTTGAAAGAATTAGATGTGACAGATGGCAAATTATATAATCTTTTTCTACATTTTCATTACGGATTTATCCGTAAGGTGTAGGTTTTGTTGTTCTAGATGACTCATGGTGTAAACCTGAAGACAATTTTTCCAAAGAAGGTTTACCCCAAAAATAAGAGAAATAACAACGTAATAGCAAGAGTGCATAATACATAAGATGCAGTCATACTCTACGTATTATAAGCGTGACACATCCTCTGCACGCTAACGGCTGACCCCCCCCCCGCAAATTGGACCCATAACTTCAAAGAAACTTGTGCGCTATACTTGTGTTCTAAAGCTCGAAGCAGATACAAAACTCGCGCACGTACCGCTTGTGTTTTCGAGCTTTAGCACACAAGCATAGAGCGAGTGAGCGTACCCCCGTTTCGACTGGGTACCCATTTGCGGGGGTAGGGTCACTGGAGTCCAATTTGCGGGGGAGGTCATCCGTAAGTCTACTTTATGGCTTTATTTAGTGATTTTAGGGAGTAGCACCAGCACCAGCGCTGGAACGCCTTGACCACAACAATCATATAACGGCCGATAACTTGAATCTGGCGCATTTGCGGGCTATGGTCCATGAAGAAAAAATGTCCCCGACAATGAGAGCTTTCGATTGATAGAAAATTTAACGTATTTCGAAAAATCGCTATTTTTGAGATTATGGTTGTCAGACCCTCATATTTGACTCCAGCGACCAACTGGGTGTACTAACATGCACTATATGTATCCAAACTTGACCTAAAGTCATCAATAATGTTACGCAAATAGATAGTCTAACATTTTATAGGTCTGTGTTGCTATAGCCTTGTGTTATTTGCCAAAAAACACGAATTTCCGAAGTTTTGCTAAAAATTCAGAATACTGCGCCAGAGAAATCTCGAAATCGGGCAGAGCTAACCAGGATCAAATTGTCAGTGTATTGCGCGATCATTTGATTTTTCGGAAAGCTGAAAAATCAAAAAACAAAAATCAACGCGTTGTTTTTTGATTTTTGATTTTTGTTTACTCAGAAAAATTAAAAATCAACAGTTTGATTTTGATTTTTGTTTTTGCAGCAGAAAAACAAAAATCAAGAATCAACAACCAAATTTTTTACGCCGATGGGTCGCTGCATTGAATTTCTCTCTGAAAAACAAGAAACAAATAACCAGCGTTTGTTTGTTGTTTTTCGCAGAATGGGATTAGGGTTTGGGATTAGGTTCCGGTTCCGGTTCACCCTACCGGTTTTTGGAGCCAGTGTCGTCTATAGTGTCGTCAATAGGTATTCATTACTATTAAATACACTGAGACTGAAAATAATGGGCCTCTTTTTTGGTAAGTTAGCTTAGGTGGCATTTTGGCTCTTGACAAAATAATAGACGACACTGGATCCAAAAACCGGTAGAGTGAACCGGAACCGGAACCTAATCCCAAACTGATTGTTTGTTGGAAAGTGCAGGGTCTAGTGTCAAATTTAGCTATTTAACATGGTCAATATTTATTTTCGAAATTCTAAATTTTTAACCAGAATTTAAATTAACTTAAAATCACATTAACCAAAAATAATTACTTAATTAATATTTAATTAATATTAATATTAATAACTAAATAAAGTTTAAAACGTTAAATTTGAAAAGAGAAGCTTAAATTAGTCGATTTTGCGAAGTCTTTATTTTTCTTTTCTAAAACAAAAATCAAAAATCAAAAAAATCAAACGTTTGTTTCTTGTTTTTTGATTTTTGTTTTGAAATCGAAAATCAAAAATGAAACGTTTGTTTCTTGTTTTTTGTTTTTAAGTCAAAAATCAAATGCTTGTTTCTTGATTTTTGATTTTTGTTTTTCCGCGAAAAACAACAAACAAACGCTAGTTATTTTTGTTTCTTGTTTTTCAGAGAGAAATTCAATGCAGCGACCCATCGGCGTAAAAAATTTGGTTGCTGATTCTTGATTTTTGTTTTTCTGCTGCATAAACAACAATCAAAAATAAAAAAACGACTCGTTGATGTTTGTTTTTTGATTTTTCAACATTCCGAAAAATCAAATAATCGCGCAAATACACTGACATCAAATGGTATCGTTCGAAATGTCTTGTCATAAGCTGTGATTTGTAGGAAGTAGAATTTTTAATTAGGCCTTACAGCTTTCAGAATATTTCATCAAAGTTGCTGACCCCCAATTTCAACGTTGCAAAACAGTCAAATTTGGCTGTTCTCAAACTTCAAAAATTAATTGAAAATTTTGAAGGCCTAAATTGAAATTCTGCTTCCTACAAATCACCCTTCTTGATCGTATTTGTAATATAAACTGGTCGTCGAACTGTTCCGTTTTGTCGTTTGCAAGATTTCGCTGGCGCACGGAAAAATCACCACTTTTTCAGTTTCCTATGTTTAACACATGCTGACATCAACGTTGAGGTGAAATTACTCTCTAACCGTAAGAGATGCTAATTGAATTTCAAAACCTCGTTAAAATATACCAATCGGACAACAAAATATGTGAAAATAAGCAAACTCCGATATGGTCAAAATTCAGCCAAAAATGGATCCCCCTTAAGTTCTCGAGACATCTCCAGGTGTAAAGTGGGTAAATTGAGTGGAAGTGGGAAAGGTAAAAATAGTAAACACGAGAAATACTAGACTTTACCGCGATAGATACCTTAGTTCGATGAGACATATTTCAGACGCAAAGTTAACGCAAATTTGAAAACCAACAAATCCTGTTCTAGGATTGTTCGATGACAATAAGAAATTGACCCCTGCCGGGGCGCTTCTGGGCCCGGAGCCCGATCAAGGCCTTAAGGGCTTTAAATCTCCTCGCCGGGTGATAGGCCTATCCGAAGCCCGGGCCGCAGCAAGATCCAAACTCACAGTCTGAGCCCGGAAGGAACGATGAGCCCTGTGGGCACCGATTCTCGGCAGGCCCGGCCTCTAAAACCGGGCCGGGTTTTCAGAGAGCCGGGCCGGACCCAACACAAAATTTGCTGGGCACGGGCTGGCCTACACGGCCCGGGTACAACCTTATCCCGATCTGGGACTTCACCCACAGTGTTAGAGTACCAAATATTATATTTCAAATATTTTGCCCATCTTCATAAAGATTTGAAGTATCTAGGTCATTCGCACCTTTAAACTTACTTGAACACAAACTTTCAAGCAAAGTCCTGGATCCAAAGATTTCGCACGAAAGGTCAGTTCCCTACTATATCCCAATCCCTACACAAGGGTGAGGATTCTGAAAAGATTTTGTTATTAAAGAAGGCAGCCCTAAAGACAAAAGTTGGCCTGGCCACATCGGCAAAGATTATAGATATCTCAAGCTAGGTATATTTCCTATGTACATACATATAACCACCTTTCCTTACCTAACCGACTAATTTAACAAATAATACCAATTTAATTAACAAGAAAGTCGATAAATACATCACTTATATAGTATAAAAATACACAACTTATGTATCGCATAAAATACACAGAACACTAAATATAGATAAGACAAGACACACTACAGTAGAATTCATTCAAAAGAAAACAGTAGAGAACACAGATGAAACCGGGTCACCATTTACTGACCCGGTGATCCCGAGAAACGTCGAGCCTGATTCGGACGATTTTGCACTAGAACTGAAATGAACTAAATTAAAAGTTGTTAATCCAATTTGGAAGTGTCAAACTCGGCACATCATCTGATTCCAATTATATATAGTGCATAACACAGTTTAATTTAATTTCTCTTTTACCAGCCTTAAACCAGCGATGTATGGACAAGGACAACCAGGTGTAAGTAAACTGCGATTTCAAAAAATAACTAATTTTCCTTCCCAGTGTTTTCCGTTTTTCGATAACCCAATGCTTAAACGCTTCTGAGCGCTAAAAATCAAATTTAAACGAATAAAGCGTTAAACATTATTAAATCTACAAATGAAATTCGCTTCAAAGAAGTTTAAATTTTTCAATTTTCAAATTAATTTGAAAACTTTCGAAAATTTTCAACATTTTCGGAAATTCTCAAAAATATTTAACTATCGCGTTTTGCGTCCATCGCTGGTTTATTTTACGGCGGCGCCCCCCCCTCCCTACCCCCACTTTTTTGCTTTCCCCCTCACCCTAAGTCAATTAAACTTTATTTTTCAAAAATCTTTTTCTAAAACTTATTTTACACTTTAACATACATATATACTCTATTAAAACACAATAATACACATTTTTACATTTTTTCCCATTTATCCCCCCCCTTTCACCCCCCACTATTTTCCCAAAATAAAACATTACTAACTATTTCATCAAACTTTAAATTAAACTAAAAATTAAATCTCACAAAATTTAATCTAAAATCCGAAATTTTATTCTCCCCACTTTTCGACCTCCCCCCCCACTATTGAGGCTCCCCTCTCTCCCATTCTAAACAAACCCCATCTACGTAACTATTGGCATTTTCAAACTTTTGGAAATATGAAAGCTAAAAATAGGTTATGTCTATAACTATATCTTATAAAATCTTATATCTTCGTTATATCTTCACAAAAGTTGTAATTCGTTAAAATCCGAAAAAAGTCGTGTTAAAGTGTTAAAAATTCAAAGTTAGTGTAAAAAAGGTGTAAAAAACCTCTTCAAAAGTCTGAAAACTACATAATGACTAACGAATGTAAAATTGTTTTAATATACGTATATTTACTTTTTTTACAATTTACAGTCCTATTACACATTTTTAATTTCGAGAACGAAAAATAGATAAGCAGGGGCACTAGCATAGCCAGAAAAATCGAGTGGGGGAACGGGCGTTTTCCACATGGCACGGAAAAATTCCTGGGCGGGTCCACAATTTCGGGGGACTTCCCCCATTCCCCCCCCCCCGGCGACGCGCCCCCACAATTTTTAATTTCGGAGTAAGTTTGCTCTTAAAAATTTTGAATTCTTTTGCTTGAACAGTTAAGAGTCTTTCCGAGTCAGAAGACTCAGATTTCACATTTGTTTGCTATTTCAAGTCAAAATAGAAACAAAAACAACACATATACATATAGTACATGTGCTTAGGCAGAAAATATGTTTTCGTTTTTCAGTTTTCTGTGTTATGAAAATAAAATTTAAAATAAAAAGTGTAAGGAAAGGCGTATTGCTGTAAAACACAGTGCTATCATTTTTGACACAATACCAATTAGAAATTATATACAAACCATAAGTGAAAAGCTGACAAACCGGGCTAAACAAAATCACAATTCGGGCTTTTCAATTTCAATGTTAAATATAAGAAATTTGGCAAAATTTTACAATCAATCACCAAATTCCAGGTTTTTCCAGGTGTTTACCCAAATTCCAGGTTTTCCAGGTATTTCCAGGTTTTTCCAGGTCGCATGAACCCTGATAACATAATATGCAATTGCCTAGGTTGTTTTTCAAAGTTGTAAACATATTTTATTTGGTTTCGGCTTAGGGTTTTATTAGTGGAGACTATTTAGAATTATTCTTGCTTATGCCGAATATATAATAACCAAAATCAAGGAGTCTCTAATAAGGATAGTAAGTCATACATAACATTTAGAATAAATGAAAATCAAAACTCAGAGTCTGCGAACTTTTTCCTATTCACCCACATCTGCATCAGCGATACAAACTCACGCGAAAATAATTATGCTCGGATTTGTTCGGGGTTTTGGTTCATTTATATCAAATAAGCATATCAATGCTATGTCTAAAAATCCATTACTGAAGAACACGCAAAGCACGCATTTTGATACCAGACCAGTGACTGTAAAGTAGTCAATAACTACATCAATGCTAGTAAGTTATTAATTCGAGCAATAGAAACAGTTTCAGCTAAACTTTATTAAAAGTTAATAAAGTGAGCAGTATACTCCGCTGTTACCCTGTGTTTTGTGGACACTTCGATCAACTTCATATCTATGGACTGCTTAAAAAATAATAAAAAACTAAGACTTGCTGATTTTCGATCTTTCTTGACTAGTAACTGAAATTGCAAATTCACAAAATAACAGCTTCTACTTTGCCAAACTAAAAACGTGCACACAATCCTTGTTTAACTGCATCATCTATGCCCTCTTAAAACGCTGAAGTTTTTGTGTAATAAATTTACATTTAGAAACGCACCCGGTAAAACACAAGCAAATTCGAAAGATATAAACAAGCGTAATCATAAAGCTAGCTGGGCTTATTCTAATGTGAGGGTGGCGCCCCTCCATAAACGATCTTCCCCTCCAAAACTGTTCCTCTCCCCTCAAAGTGGGCCAATTTCTGTACTATATTTTGTTCTGAAAAACTCAGTCAGAAGATCAAATTTTCAAAAAACTTTCCGGTTTAGCCGGACATGTATACTCGATTTCCGACTTTTCTAACTCTAGATCTCTTAAATAAGTGCTTTCGCACTGAAAACTAACTTTCTAGAGGATACTATAAGAATTGCGCTATTGCGCTAAACACAATATGTTCATAGAAAACTTTCGGTAAATTCTCCCCTTCAAAAAGTATTGCCCCATAGACTCCCAAGAAAAAATCCTTAGAATAAGCCCAGGTTAACACATCAAAAACAACAAATTTACAAGCTAATATATGGCAGACGATTCTATGTGAAAGATATAACACGCATGAAGTTTGACAAGTACATATCTCACATAATGAAATTTTTCAATAATTTTCCACAAACCTCTAGCCTACAGAAATTAAATAACGGCAGCTAAAACTGACACAATACATTGGGTCAAACAAACTACACCAAATAAATAAAAAACATATAGTAGCAAGACCAAGACATCAAAATTTCAAACAGCAAGAGATTGACAACATTAGATTCTAGGGCCATTGCTAACTTCAGGTAAAATTATGATATAACGAATCAGTAACTCAGTCAGCGGGTGGGTGCCGCTGGAATAATCATTGCTATCTCAAAACAACCTCTTCGGAGTTTCAGGCGAAAATTTGAAGAAAATTGCATTCAAAATTTTCATGGTACCGTCCATCGACAAGAAAGTTCTGGATACTGAAGCAGTAAAGCCCGGTTCATACTTGTCTCTAAGTCTCTGTCTTTATGTCCTTGTCTCTATGTCTCTGTCCCTTTGTCTCTAAGCTGATAGAGACAAGACGTTCATACTTAAAAGGACAAAAGGACAGAGACGCGGTCATGTGACAACTAATTCAAATTCCACTGGTCACTGGATTTAATCAAAACCGAACAAAAACTTTTTCAAATTGGCTAATTTCTTCTTAATATTGCTGCTCCGTTTACAGCTAAACTTATATATGTTAAAAACTGACTTTAAAATTTGATACAAGTGCAGTTACCATAAAATATCTAACTTAACTGACTGCTCACGTGATATTATTCTATGTTCTGATTGGCTGTCTCTTAAGGACAGGCAGAAAAGTTGAGCATTGTTCAACTTCGCTTAGAGACACTTAAGGACAGCTTAGAGACAAAAAGACAGAGACAGGTATGAACCGTATCGAGACAGAGACATAGAGACAGAGACTAAGAGACAGAGACTCAGAGACAAGTATGAACCGTGCTTAAGGGGGGGGTCCATTTTTGGCCGATTTTTCGACCATCTCCGATTTTGCTCATTTTCACATATTTTGTTGTCCGATTGGTATATTTTAACGAGTTTTTGAAATGAAGGTCGGACCTCTTACGGTTAGCGAGTAATTTCACCTCAAAGTTGACGTCAGTATGTGTTAAACATAGGAAACGGAAAAAGTGGTGATTTTTTCCGTGCGCCAGAGAAATTTTGCAAACGACAAAATGGAGCACTTCAACGTCCATCCTATATCATATATACGATCTCGAAGGGTGATTTGTAGAAAGCAGAATTTTAATTCAGGCCTTCAAAAATTTTTAATGAATTTTTTAAGTTTGCGAACAGCCAAATTTGACTGTTTTGCAATGTTAAAATTGGGGGTCAGCAAGTTTGATGAAATATTCTGAAAGCTGTAAGCCCTAATTAAAAATTCTACTTCCTACAAATCACAGCTTCTGACAAGACATTTCGGACGATACCAATTGATCCTGGTTACCTCTGTCCGATTTCGAGATTTCTCTGGCGCAGAAATCTCAATTTTTAGCAAAATGTAGGAAATTCCCGTTTTTGGCAAATAACCTAGAGCTATGGCAACACAGACCTATAAAATGTTAGACTACCTATTTGCGCACGATGATTGATGACTTTAGGTAAAGATTGGGCACAAATGGCGCAGGTTAGTGCACGCAGTTGGTCGCTGGGGCCAAATATTGGGGTCTGACAACCATAATCTCAAAAATAGCGATTTTTCAAATTTTTCAAAATACGTTAAATTTTATATCAATCGAAAGCTCTCATTGTGGGGAACATTTTTTCTTCTTAGACCGTTGCCTGCAAATGCACCAAATTCAAGTTATCGGCCGTTAAATGATTTTCGTGGTCAAGGCTTTCCAGCGTCGGTGCTACTTCCTAAAATCATTAAATAAAGTAATAAAGAAACGTTTTCCCATTAAAAGCTACCCTAAGTTATTTGTTTGCATCAGATATCAAACATTCAACCGAATATAGCTCCATTCTCAAGGAAGTTCAGGTGTAAAGTGCCTTTATTTGCTGCGGCACCGCCGTTTTCACATGTTTTCAAATTGCATGCAATTAATAGCCGGTTACTCGTTAAGTACTGAACGAAACTACTCGAAATTGAAACTCGATATGCAGGACATATGTGACAAAATTTTGTGTGAAAATGAGCAAAATCCGTGACCATAAAATTTTTCATGGTGGACCCCCCCTTAATAAACCATAACTTTAACAAACAAAAGTGAACACATCAATCACTGCTTGTTTGTCCATATTCCCGTACATTGTACACAACCAGTTCATTAAAAGCTGCCAAATCATAGAAACAGTAAGATAGAAGACAAAGAAGTAAAGTAAGACAAAAATACATTCCAACAAAAGCAAGAATAATTAAGGAATTGTTGGTACGCTGACAACACAACAAGCCATAAAATTCATTAACATGAAATATAATAAATATATACTACATAAACAGGCGTAATAAAGCAACAGGCGTAATAAAGCAAGAGGTCGCTAAAAGAACAAAACTTTTGGTAGATAAACACTGGTTCCTGTCCACAAGGAAGGAAATAAAATAGGTGGGATCTCCTTTCTACTGCCAATACATCGTATTTCTGGTAGTACCAGCCAACTGGATTAGATTCTGAAGATCCTCCAAATTCATTTCTTTGGACTTTTGGAAAGGCGTGGTTTTCCTGAAAAATGAAATCAGACAAACAATTCATGAGCAGGGCACAGGTCGACTCGAGCACAGCATTAATATTGAACAACCAGTAGTTTAAGCAAAATCGAACTTCAGTATATATTCACTTGATTGAACACGAGTGACCACTTGCTAAAATTAATTAAATCAATTACAGTGGAAATATTTGTACATACATCTACACAGTACATGCCAAAGAAAAGGGCCCCGTCACTGCCAAATGTCCCTCTTTGGAGCGACTGTGATATGACTTTGACAAGACTTTCATATGAAACAGTTTGTTTGCATTAGTGATTAAGAGCAATTGAAATGGTCACAGACAAGTCACAGCTTTTGCATGCTGCCCATATTAATTTCATTGAAAAAGTCAGTGACAGATCTCTGTCCTGAAAGTGTTAATCAGTAATGCAAACAAAGAGTTTCATGTGAAAGTCTTGGCAAAGTCATATCACAGTCGCTCCAAAGAGGGATATTTGACAGTAACTTACAAAGCTCTAGCGAGACGAGTACGAGCACGGAAAGCAATCAAATGGGCATAGTAGCAGGGCGCAGGAAGTGACACCGAGCGAGTGCATCGAGCATAGGTGTGACACAGATAGTAGGTGAGCAGCTCAAAATTCTCCTCCGAAAAGCAATTGTCATCATGCAGCACATGATAGTGGGTTGGCTTGGTAGTACCCTAAAACAGTACATAAAACATGGAATACAACAATAACTCAACTAGCCTAGTCTGATTCACTGGCGGATCCAGGATTTCGTGACGGGGGGGGCGGTCAAATTTTTCGAGCGGGGGTCTGGGGGGCGAAGCCCCCCAGAAGTTGAAAAAATTTTTGTTTTTGCAATAAAATCAGTCTTCGGATCTTTAATTCTTTTCATACTGAAAAACTGAACAAA
>JASAND010020940.1:0-29762 GCA_030248195.1 Trissonchulus latispiculum | reverse complement strand
CAAATAATAAAATAAAAATGAAACGAAAACTGGCCCGGAGGCCCAACATGCTATGGAACATAAAAAGGTGGCCTTGGGCCCAAAATGCTGTAGAATCGGGGGCTCAATTGACCCAAAATACTTCATAAAATTTGGCCATAAAGGCCCCAAAAATACCGTATAAAAACTAAGGCCCAAAGGCCGAAATTGTATAAATAAAAATAAGGCCAGAAGGCCATAAAAAATCATAATATTTTTTCCTAGGTTGCAGAACCTGAGCCGGGCATAAGAGACCCATGTGGCTCCTTAATTTGTAGTGTTCTTCCTTTCTGGCCTGTGGGCCAGAAAGGTCCCTAAAAAGCGTCCTAAAGGGGGACGTGTATTGCTATATTCCCGTACCACACCAGTGGTCTGAGAAACAATACACGCCGGGGGAAAGGGGAAAGAAAAGCGACTGCTTTCAGTCGCTGCTAAACGAACACTGAAAGAGTTGAAAATTTTGGGGACCGAGCTGACAGTTTCGCTGACAGCTCGGTGACAGGTCATTAGCGAACTGGGGGTGGAATTTCTCTTTTATTTTAGAGTAAAGCTTCTAGAAAGTTCTAGAACTTTCTAGAAGCTTGCTATCTTTTGCACAGGGCCTGCAGCGGCTGGTTGAGCCAGCTGGGCCATTAAGGACCAAAATTAATGAGATTTGGAAATTATTGCCCCCCAACTGACCCTTTTTTGATGGATTTTGGGTGCTGAAATTCTGCAAAACTTTGTGAAATTTTGGTTAACATATAAACGTAACCAAAGGGGAAATATCACGAATTTTGGCTTTTGTTTCCAACTTTTAAGCAATTTACGTAAGTTTCAAAGACTTAGAATGGGAATTTTGATATTCTACGTACTTGACTAAACATGATTAGTTAATTTCTGTAATAGTATTAATTGGGGGAAATTAATTAAGCCCCCTCCGAACTTTGCCTATGTGTTAAATGTTGGTCTTCTTTTTCTCTATTGAGGCGAACTTTTGTTGTCCTCCCTCTGTTGGATTAGGCCCAACAAAAGCTCACCTGAGGACAAGCCTCTCGTACGTAGGAAAGAAGAAACGGACAGCAGTGCACCTGACTGCTATGTAGTCTGGGAGGTAGACAACCTCCCAGACAAAGAAAAGGAGGAAAGAAAAGTTAGCACAAAAGTTTTTTGGAAGTCCACTTTTAGGACTTTCCTTTTAAGCAAAGTAAGATTACGAAATTATATAGCGGCTCATCAGTGGAGAAGTGTAGAACTAAGTATTTTAGGACTCTTTGGAAAAATCTTGTACAAAATAAATGAAAGATAGTTTCGTCGCCAGTCGTCTCAAAAAATGTCATTAATGTGGTGAATTACAAGTATACCTATACGTACGCAATACAAGAAATCCGAGTGCACAAATACAATTATTAAATTAAAGAATTATTTCGCTAGGTGAATACGAATATATAGTTTTGACAAGATAAAAGACATGGATTAAAAGAAAGTTTCAGCATAATCATTGGGAAGACGGGTTCTAATAGGAGATATCGTTTAAAAATTAGTTTACAATATATATACCGCTATTAATAAAAACTCACTTTTGAAAATTGATAACAGAGGGTAAAAGTCGGGCATTTCTCTCTAATATTTCGACAATTGACATTTCTCTCTTTAATATTTCAATGATTAAAACATTTCAAAACATGAACAACGAAATTCTAACAGAATGAAATTAACACATTTTACTACTTTTCCTTAAATTTATTTTTGATACTCAGAAAGCAGGAACCAGATAAGTTCTGAAGACAAGACAAAAACTATTCACATTCAACAATATGCAATACATTTATTTACAAGGTTAATTTTCCGACGGATCCGATAGAATTTTAAACATATTCGTTTATTTAGGCCATTGCAAAAGACAGACATTTTACAGATATTAATAAAGAATACACAATATATACAATAAACTTTATTACGACGTGAATTGTAAAAAAAACTTTAGCACGACATTTTCGTAGAGCCAATAAGTACGACAGATGTAGTAAAGTACTACGGCTTAAAGGCGTAAAAGGTGACGGAGGTGATATAGCACTAATTGAATAATTTTGTTAAGAAGTACAATATTTCAAAACACAAAACATAAATTCTAACAGACGGGAATTAACACATTTTACTACTATTACGACGTGAATTGTTCAAAACATATACATAGTAAGACACATGTAGTGAAGACTTTAGTACGACTGAAAGTCGTAAATACTTTAGTACGACGGAAAGTCGTAAATGCTTTAGTACGACTGAAAGCCGTAAAAAAGGGGCGGGTTAGTATAGCACATTAATTAAATTTTATTAAGAATTAAACAAGAAAACGAGAGCATATTTGAAATAGTTTGTAATTTGAAAAAATATACAAGTAAAAACGTTAAGTAATCTATGAAAAAGGAAAATCCAATAAACTAGAATTATGTCTAAAAATATTTAGGCACGTTCAGAATCGTTCACATTATTCTATTTTGAAAGTAGTACTTGATTATACGGTGATATTATTTCGTGAATCTTAAAATAAGGCGCAACCGCGCTAAAGTGGTATGGAAAGGGACGAGAGTAATAACTCTACAAGTACCCTAACCAGTTCACTCAAAACACATTATAGGAACAAGTTAGGTTACGTACCATCACTTTTCCTTTTTCGGAATTTATTTATGGGACAAAGTGGACAAAAAATAGAAATCCTTCTAAAAATTAAAGAAATAAATAAAATAAACCCTCGTGCTAATCCAAAAATTTTTCATTTTAATGCACCGGTCTGAACAAGAGCAGGATAAAAATCCAGAACCACTTGGCAAAAGGCAACATATTGTAACTGATCTGAAATATAATCACTATATAAACCATTACTGCAAATAATATACAGATTACCAAAAAGTAGTGGAGATAATGTATAGTATATAACGTATGAGGGGGTTGGGGGAGGGAAAGGTGGGTGGGTATTTTGAAGTTGGTAGATTTGAAAAATGGGAAGGGTGATGGTTTATTGAGTGGGGTGTTGATAGGTTTTGAAGTGAATAAGGAAAATGGATAAGTGACACAAGGAGAATAGAAATCCTTCCAAAAATTAAAGAAATAAATAAAATAAACCCTCGTGCTAATCCAAAAATTTTTCCTTTTAAATTATATACACATAAAATTGGAAAAAGTTGAAAAAGCTGGGACTGGCCCCTTTGGTTATGTTATTAGGTTTTACCAAGAGTATATACAGAATGATAAGAGTATGACAAGCCTAACACTCTATGCAGTGAAGGCCAAAACTATGCTATGCGCGCTATCGACTGACCCCCGCCACAAATTGACCCCCTCTCACTCCGCCCCTATATTGGAACGTGGTCCAAACGGGGGTCGCTCAGTGCTTTGCATAATTACACGCTGAAATTAACAAGGGCCCAATTTGGGGAGGCGGTTTAAGCGTGTATGTTTAACACTTGCATGTAAAACAGACATGTGCAGGAGGGGGAGTTCTGGGGGGGGGTGAAGGGCGGCCGACGGCCGCCGAAAAACCGGATTATTCCGGTTTTTTACCGGAAAAATCCGGATTCTGGGGGGGTGAGGGACCCCTCTGGGGGGGGGGGAGTGAGCTCAGGTCTGGGGGGGGGTGAAACCGGTCTGAACAAGAGCAGGATAAAAATCCAGAACCACTTGGCAAAAGGCAACATATTATAACTGATCTGAAATATAATCACTATATAAACCATTACTGCAAATAATATACAGATTACCAAAAAGTAGTGGAGATAATGTATAGTATATAACGTATGAGGGGGTTGGGGGAGGGAAAGGTGGGTGGGTATTTTGAAGTTGGTAGATTTGAAAAATGGGAAGGGTGATGGTGAAACCCCCCCCCCAAGCACACGTATGACGTAAAAACATTCTAAGCGAGTGAGCGACCCCCGTTTGGGACTATGTACCCATATAGGGGCGGTGTGAGAGGGGGTCAATTCGTGGGGGGGGGTCAGCCTAGTTTTGGCCTTCACTTCATAGAGTGTTAGGCTTGTCATACTCTAATCATTATGTACTCTT
Organism: Trissonchulus latispiculum; assembly: GCA_030248195.1. Classification (NCBI taxonomy): domain Eukaryota; kingdom Metazoa; phylum Nematoda; class Enoplea; order Enoplida; family Ironidae; genus Trissonchulus; species Trissonchulus latispiculum. The sequence continues at coordinate 25,706 of JASAND010020940.1, read as the reverse complement.
GGTATTACATGTTTCCCAAAATTTCGCAGTTTGGCCAGGTTTCAGCACCCAAAATTCATCAAAAATGGGTCAGTTTGAGGGGCAGTATTTTCCAAATCTCAATTTCAAGTTCAGTGGGCTGGCCCACTGGCAAGCCCCTGGCCAGGCAATGCTGAATTTGGCGAGCTTCTAGAAAGTTCTAGAACTTCCTAAAGCTTTGCCCTAAAAAGAAGAACCCACATTAATGACCTGTTACCTGTCACCAAGCTATCAGAGAACTGTCAGCTTGGCCCGAAAATTTTCTAGACTCTCAGTGTTTGCTTGAGCAGCAACCGAGAGAGGTTGCTTTCCCTTCCCCGGTGCGCCTCCGCTGTGTGCCAGAGTTTTGGCACGGAGAATAAGCGCATCTTTCCTGGTTAGAACTTGTATGTAGGGACCTTCTCTGGCCCGCACAGGCCAGGGAACGGAAATGAAATTTTTACTGCAAACACTTACCTCCATTTTAGGGGCCGAGTGGGAGCACTATACCCGGCCACCTATGCCATTTTGGCCAATTTTTATGCTCTGGAAGGCCTTCGGGCCACTTTTTGTTTTCTTTGAGGCTTTCGGGCCAGACTTTTATTTATCTAGCATGTTGGGCCTTAGGGCCAATTTTTTCACTTTTTAAGGGCCAATTTTTTCACTGTCTATCTTTTATTTTATGATTTCTTGTCATGGGCCAGCTCACGTAGACCCCTCTTGGTCGATGGAGATCTTGAGTTTTGCCCCTTATTTATTTCACCAGTTATTTTATTGTTTCTCTCTATAAGGCAGCTGTTTGATGGAGGTCTTGAGAATTGTCTAATCTTTATTTTCACTTGTTGATTTTCACGGAACTCGAATTATTGAGGCTCATTGGCCTCCTCCCCTTTTTATTTTAGTTAATTCTTAATTTTTTCGGTCAAGCCAAAGGATTATGCTTTTTATTAGAGCCCTTGAGGCCAGAAAAATAGTATTTGGTTTTGTAGAATTGGGACTGATGAGTGGGGACCCCACCTTCTGGAGATGAGATAGTGGGTCTCCAAGACTATGACCCTAAAAGACATTGAGTTAATCTTAAGGTTTGTTTCCTCACAGCCGGCAACTAAGTGTAATAAAAATGGTCATTTAAAGATTATGGATTTTGGAATAAAATAGGCTTCAGTTAGGAAATGCCTTGAGAACATGACTAAAAGTGCTAAGCCCATGAATAAGGGCGAATTTTAGATTATTGGGGAACCTTCAATCTACTACGGACCAGCCATTGAACGTAAATGAAGATGAACTTGAAGAACCTAAATGCTATACTATTTGTGTTCTGTATGTATGTGTACTGTGTTTCCTGACATTGCACGAGGCACAAACCAATTTGGAAATTCGGATAGCATTTGATGTTTCAATTCTAAATTCATTCTGTTCAGTCTGGGGTTCACTCGACTCTTCCTGCAGAGGCACCATGGTCTCACAAAGTGGGCAGTCTCGGGTCAACCCATAATTTAACAGAACATATTTAGATCTTTATAACCAACTAAAAATAAATGCCTCTTCTGTGGTTAGTTTTCATTTTATGTGATATTTTCGGTGACCTTAGAAGAGCTCGGCTCTTCCTTCAGGAATTCTCAGTTTTAATGATTTGTTCCTAATTTCCTGCTAATTAACATTATTAGCAAAGCTAAAATTTCCATAATCAAAACCAGCACACTTTTCTTTTTCCAATTATCCAAAAATAATTACCTGTTCTGTGGTTCGATTTTATTTTACACACCGATTTTTCAACCACATGTGAAGACTTCTGTGCAACTGCAAGCTTTCACTACCCGCAATGGTTTTCAGCTATTTACTTACTAATTAACATTGGTAGTCAACTTAAAGTTTATATAATTAAAGTCAGCACATCTCCCTCTTTATAATTGACGAAAAATATTTACCCTTTCTGTGGTTCGCTTTTATTCCGCAAGCCATTCTTTATCACATATGGGAGCTTCAGTTTGCCCATCAAACTGTGACTGGTTTTAGTGGTTTTATTTAAAGTTTCACACTAATCAACATCAATAACTAAGTTGAAACTTTTATAATAAAATAAAGCAAGGCTTCCTTTTTATGATTAGCGAAAAATAGTTGGTAGTTCTGAGGTTCGATTTTACTTTAGAAGCGGTTCTTTAACTCTATAGGGAGAGCTCGGCTCGTCCCTCAAAACATTAACAAGCTTTCTCAAGATTTGGATCTGTTTTCAGTTTAGCTAAGGCAAATGAATTTAAAATGTATTCATTAAAAGGAAACTAATTATTTGAAGTTGGGTTTTTGTTTACTGGTTTTGTAGTTGTTTCATGTTTCACCTACATCGTACCTAATTGTATTAGATTGTTGTCTTTTGTCATTGTAATTTTGTGGGCTCGTACCTACAGTAATCCAACAATTTAAATGTACCTACCTAATAGCAATCTTTTATATAGGGTCCCCTCTGGAACATGTTTAGACTTGTTTTCATCAAACGAGAAATTAAGGTTCGCCTTAATTTCTCGCCTGACTGCGTTGAACATCTGTTGTCCATTTCTTACATTTTCTTTAACAATAGGGAAAGGGATTAAGTTAATTACCCTTTCCCATTTTGCGTAAACACTTGAGAAGATGCGGTTCTCCCGCCCGATTCTTATCAGCGTAATCATTGCAATCATGGCTTCATGACCCAATCAGAATCATTTGTTACGCGCCCTTTTTGCGCAAAGGCAATTTCGGCCAATCAGAAGAATGATTGCCGAAATTGCCGTGATTGACAGGTAGACTCTCCTTTCCTCTCAGTCTTACCTTGTCTTCCGACGTGTACGGCCTCTTTTTGGCCTCTCCCTTCTTCCCCCAGTTTTCTATTATTCTATGGCGTTACTATGCCCAAAATTCCCCCCACTCCGGAAAGGGGCTAGTGTTTCAACACCAGCACTCTGTCAATTTTTGGGGATTACATGCTTTGGGGGGTTTAGGATGTATATATCCCACCTTTCGGTCTCTCTTTCCTTTTCTTCTTTTTCATACGCTAGTTTTTAAGCGATCACCCTCTTTTTCTGGGAATCGCTTCTGAGACATCAAAAGGACCCAGAGGTCCTCAACTTTAAAGAAGCCCCTTGAGAATTCCCGTTAATTTAACATTGTTATTATCTGCTTATAAATGATTCTGATTGTTGTAATATCCATGTGATATTACCTGGGTCGCGTGGATTTCCGAAAGGAAATCCACTGAGAAGCTCGGACTTTTGGGAACTCTCCCAAAAGTCCTTCATTTTACTTTCAAACTCAAATTTACTCAATTTTAAAGCACAGAACGCACTCTCAAACTTTCACCAAACTTTCCAAAACTTTCAAACCCTCAGTTCAGCTTCTTAGGGAGATTTCCTGGACCCAGGAAATATCAAACGGTTAAGACCTTTTAACTAAGGTTTTAACCCATTTAATTCAGGTCCTCCTTGAGCCTTTTACTGTCTGGCCTGCCTTGCTGCCTTGGATCCGCCGCTGCTGCCGATCCCTCGCCGCTGCTGTCAGCCCGTTGCTGCTCCTAGATTCCTTAGACCCTGGTTCGGGTTGGACATAGGTCTGCCGGTCTGCCTGCCGCGGATCCTCGCCACTCTCCCAGGATTCTGCTGCTTCCAGATTCCGTGGACTCTTGCTGGAATAGATCTCGGAGCCTTGTGATTCGTCAGTGTGAGGAGCCTTGCCGTTCCCCCTGGCCCCTGCTGCTCTGATCAATCCTCTGGATCCTTTCCGTCCTCTCACACTTTCTCTCTCCCGGAAGCCACAGGTACGGGACATCCAGTGGCGTAGATAGGTCTTTGCTTCGGGGTGGGCGCTTTGGTAAGTCGGGGGGGGGGGGTGCGGGGGCCAAACGCACCTCCCCCTCCCCGAAATTCAGCAATTTTACCGTGACCCACAGTCGTAACTTTCAACACTTTTCAAAATAAAATTGATTTATTCAGATTTTCACCAAAAGCGGCTACAGAAGCTATAATTCTTAATTAGTAAACTTGAGAAATTTTCTCAGAATTTCACCAGAAACGGCTTAATTATTAGTTGACTTATTTCCGGTTTTCACCAAAAAACTGCTTAATAAAAGTTGATAATTTTCAACTTTAAACATTTTTATGAACTGAATTGCTTTTGAATCCCCAGAAGTTGAGTGTTAGACATGAAAGCAATTGTATTTCAGATCAGCAAATAATATGAGCTAGCATTGTAGGGCTGTGGAGAACTCAAATGTCGCTAAGGAATAACATGCGGAGCCCCCCAGAAGTTGCAAAATTTTTCAATTTTAGACTCACCCAGGAATTAATTTAGAGCACTTTCTTTGTTAAGCTATGAGCTATAAGTTTAGTCATTTACGGAATAAATTACAGGTTAATTTTTTTAATTGCCACATCTGCAAGACCAAAGACAGGAACTTTTATTTCAGGGAAATGAAATAATCAATATACCTAATGCATAATGCTTGTAGTAGCAATTCGTAATATGAGTAAGAACGCAGACAAGCGGGACTATTAGAGGGCCAGTCCCCAGTAGAAAATTTTTAGAAATATAACGTTTTAAACCCATATTTCCAGTAACTTCGCACGAAATTTTCTTCTAATTTCGCTTCGAGCTAGCGAGCTAATTTTTGAAAAATTAAAGGGTCAAAACTTATTTTTCAGACTTTTTTCCCAACGAAACTGGCGCAATATGCTAAGCTCGCGCTGAGCGCGAGTTTAAAAAGTTTTCCTCTAGCGAAATTTCCAGGGGGGCAAATGGGCTTCGGGGGGGGGCCCCCCCGGGCGCCCCCCCCCCCTTATCTACGCCTATGGGGACATCAGTCCCATTTTTCTAAGAACTCTTAAGGGTTAAACAGTCTGCTCAGTGTGTGGGGTTGAGTGCACTCCATCCTTATCCCTCGGTCAAGACAAGGTAATTTATCCGATACCTTTGAGGCCTTTATCCATTTATCCGATACCCAGATTTATCCGACACCTGCAGAAACTGACCATTGAACTGATCCAATCCAAGTGCACTCTCTTCCCCGCTGAGTTGAGGCTTGCCACCCTCGACTGCTACTAGACTCTCAAACTTGTTTCAAGGCTGTTTCAAGGCTGCCAAAATCTAGGATTGTGGGTTCGGGTTGGGACCACCCCGAAGAAGATCACATTGAAACAAATTGACTCTTTTTCACTGTTTCCTAAAAGTTATGTCTCTTTCTTTTATCAAACTGTCTGTCTTCTGTAAATCGTACCTTTGAGGGTACAAAACTCTTTTGTACTGTAATTCCTGGGCAAGTCTAAAAGACCGTCTACCCTTTAGCCTTCGGCCGCTTCCTTAGGCAGGAAGTAGGATATTAGCTTCTGGCTGTCTGCCGAGCGGGCAGTTGGAACTAGTATCCAGAGCCCTGGTAAGGGTGGAAATCTGTGCGATATTGACTGTTTTATGACATTGAACAGCATTTCGGACACAGTTCGCATATAGGCAGACCCCCTCGAATCCTAGGTTCGGTAGACAGAATATAGGGATCCGATAGCGTAGAAACTGCACCAAATCTCCGATATATTATTAATTCATTCGAAATTTTGTAGGTTTCAGGTTACCTTAACGTTAACTTAATTTCTTTTCAAATTTGGGTTTATGAAACACTGCTGATTAGGGACCTGATTTAATCATATAACATAACTTAAATTAATCTCTTTCTGGTAAAGGTACGAGCCCAGATAAGCTGTAAGAGTGTGGATTGGTTTGCTTGTTTAAGGTCGCACTTCCCTTACATTCAGTCCACTTTGGAAAGCTATAACTTACTCAATATTGAGAGCTGTGAATTCAGCCACATATCAAAATGAAGCTCTACATCTTCTGCGTCGATTGGTTTTATTGAAACGTGTCTAACTAGTTTGTATTGGTTGCAAACTTACCAAACGTAGCCACAATTTTTGACCAAAATTTTTTCTGAAAAATTTTTACGAAACAAGAAAATGGCCGTATCCAATGTGTTTCTGAGATAATTTGCCAGGGACGGTTTTTTGATTTTGTCAAAATATCATTTCAGTATACAGAAATTGAGCATTTTCGGAAAATTTGGCATTTTATCCAACTTTGAAAAATCATTGCTCTTGATTGGAGGCTGATAAAGAGAAAAATAAAAAACCGTCCCGGGCAAATTGTCCAAACATGCTATGTTGAATATATCTTTTAGATTCACCCATTGGTTGTGGAGCAATCTTCGGTCAAAAAATGTTGACCGCAATTTGACAAAATCAGTTATTCGCCCAGAACTTTAGGCTCATTCAGTATACAGGTCTCTAATTAACTTAATTTGTGCCTCTTTCGAAGCTCTTTAAGTTGAATATAAATTTGTCTACACTTGTGGTGTACACTGGCTCCAATTTGACAAAACCTGTTTTCAGCAAGATCGTGTCAAAAATAACCTTTTTTCGAGCGAAAATTTTTCAAAAATTCACTGCTCAAAAACGATAACAGCTAGAGACTTATGTCTAAAAGCAAAGTTGTAGAGCACATAATAAGCTTTAACATGATTATAGTCGCAGGGCATAATTTTCTATATATAGTTCTAGAACGTCAAATTTACGTTTCTCACTGTACATGAATGTTATGAAGCTGGCGTTTTTACAGGACGTGTATCATCATTTCCGATGTGTTTTCTGAAAATTTGAATGAAATCGGGCAATAATTGCACTTTCTGCAACTATATCTGCACGTAAGGGGAGCACGACCTTAATTGTCTGCCGTCGGAATTGTCTTGACTGTTTTCTACTGTTATATTTGTGTTTTTCTCCTTATTTTTTTGCTAGTGACTTAGCATTTAGGCACTCATTTGAGGCCCCTTTATGCTGCCTCTCCGTAGACCGCAAGCGGACAAGAAACGGAGGGACGAAGGTCAAGGACAGAAAACAAGACCTCCAAGCCAAGCTGGCGTAAGGTTATTTCGGACACACCCAGGGTAACATATGTCGTTTCCCGGCATATGCTACCCCCCGCATGCCAATAGTGCCTATGATGGCTGAAACCTAGTAAGCCTGCTTGGAAGGCAGTGGACAAAATGAGGGCTGCAGAATGGGGTCGGAGGGAAGGCCAAGCATCAGATAGGAAAGGAGGGAAAGTCCGCTATTGCATTAGCTTATATCAGTCAAACATAAAAGTTTAATAAAAGCTCATGCTACTTGGGAAAAAAGTTTGGAACCTGCGCAGGTACTGAACTTTGATTCGATGCATGAATAGACCCGGAGGGACCTTTTTCACCCTCCCTGCCTATTGCTGATCTCAGTCAACCTAGCATTCTACAAAACAGCAGAGTAACCAAATTTTTGCAGCTCCTGGTTTCTAGCTTACCATGACGTGTTGGTGGAAAGGTTAATTTTGGTTCAAAGTTCTCGAAGTTCGCCGTATAATTTGAATATACCAGATTTATGATAAATAGATTCTGATGCAGAAACAGACACAGAAGGACCTTTTTCACCTTCCATGCCTATTACTGGGCCCCGTTGCCAATCCTGATCCCAATCCAACAACAAAATCCTATAATTTAGGTACACTGACGTCTTTGCAGGAAACAATTCGCTTGAAGTTTCCCGGTCAGCTGTCTGTTTTGAAATCCTGTATCATAAAAGCTACTATACAATAATGGGATAACTTAGCTGCTTCCTCAATCCTCAGGAGCGCAAAAGCTACCGTTCCTTGACAGAATTCCTCCCACCAGTTGCCCACCAGTTGTAATCCTTCCTCCGCACATCTACGGTTTTCCCCATTCGAGTGCCAATATGATTACTTCGGAGAGTGGACCAAATTTGTCAGAGTTGCAAACGACATTAGCTACAATGGACAAGTTTTATTAGAAAAGGCAAATCTAGCTCAACAATTGGAACTGTTTTAATCAAGTATTTTAAACTAGAGTTGGGACCGGTTCCATTAGAACCGGTTGGAACCGGAACCGGAACCGAACCGGAGGGAATTTTGGAACCGGAACCGGTAGGATTTGGAACCGGCCGGTTCCACTCTTAAAAATGGACTTGAACTAATTTTTGCGGGAGTTTAAATTGTGCAAAAGCTGGAATTTGTGGTTGCCATTCAGTGTTGCCGTTCATACATATTATCTTTTTCAAACTAGTGACTGAAATTGAAACTAAAGATCTAGTTTGAACTGAAACTAAAAAAATTTAGACCTAAAGGCGAAATATGTAGGATGGGACTGATAATAATTAAGAATTTCAAACTAAACGTGAAATGAAGTAGAGTTGGGACCGGTTCCACTAGAACCGGTTGGAACCGGAACCGGAACCGGAACCGAACCGGAAGGAATTTTAGAACCGGAACCGGAACCGGAACCGGAACCGGTAGGATTTGGAACCGGCCGGTTCCACTCTTAAAAATGGACTTGAACTAATTTTTTTGCAGGAGTTTAAATTTTGCAAAAGCTGGATTTTGTTTTTGTGGTTGCCATTCACTGTTGCCATTCATATTGTCGTTTTCAAGCTAGTGACTGAAATTGAAACTAAAAATCTAGTTTGAACTGAAACTAAACAAATTTAGACCTGAAGGCGAAATATGTAGGATGAGACTGATAATAATTAAGAGTTTCAAACTAAACGTGAAATGAAGGTACAATTATTGGAACTGAAACTGAAGCTGACACTCCATAGAATAAATTTAGACCCTAAGCTGAAAACGACAGCTTCAGCTTCCACTGAAGGTGACAGAAACTCACCGCTTCCCCTTTTCAGGCGATCGAGGCACGTTTCAGGTTTCACTGAAGCCGAGGCATAGAATTAAGAGAAATTTCAAATGTTTCTTTGAATCAACACTAGTGACATTATCCCGTCTGTTATGGCAAAAATTAAATGTTAAACATACTAGAAAAATTAGGAACGTGTATTGCAAGGGAAAATTATCCTTCCTTTATTCCGGAAGGAATTTCGTAATTTTTTGTTTTCATGCATCTGATTTTTCAGATTTTGTTAAGTAGTTTTGTGTGTATTACAAAATGCAGTTGTCAAAATGTTTCTAAATTAATTTTAACGAATTTTTGAAATTTTCTGTTCTAAAATTCGAATTGTAATTGATGAAAGACGGGCACTTTCGTTCAGACGTGAACGCTACAGCGCCGAATGAAAACTTTAACCAGCTTACATATTTGAATATTAACCTCATAGAAAAGATGAGAGCTCGATGGGATGTAGTCGGAAATTGAGTATATCTTCTTAAAAAATTGATAAATGGAAGGTGGTGTTGTCAGCACGCAAGATTTAAGCAACATTTTTTAAGAAATAGTAAATTTTAGAGGAGCAGAAAACTTCGAAAGTTGAGTACTTATTTTCTTATTTTTAAGCTATCGTCAACGGAGACGAAAGTCAATCAAAGTTCAAATAATGGAACAGCATGTAGAAGTATCTGTTAGCTATTTTGTGTAATCAAGCGACTGTACATTTCCTCGTTAAATATAACTTTAATATATATGTTCTTCTTTCCAATTTGGCTTTCAGCTTTTAAATATTTTAAATGCATTTAAACGTTTTGGAAACTATTTGCTTCTGACACTGTACTCTTTTTAAAGAAATAAAAATTTAAGCTCCAGTATATCTCAATTCTCAGCATGTTTTACTGAAACGTTGTGCAGTTTACAAGATTCTGTTCAGAAGGCGCTGTCTGCATTTAGATGCACAGTAAAATCTCGCCGTGAATTATCGAAACAATTTGCTCGACCATACTAAAGTTTTAATTTTTTACAAGTTTTAGTGTATGTTGTGCATATGGTAACAATATTTGTAATGGAGCAAATTCAAGGTAAGGCAAAAACTTTAAAATTCTAAGTAAACAAAAAAGTTTAACCCAGTTGGTTATTATCGCATTACCTATTCCAATTGTTTTGCAGTAGTATTGCTTTATAATTTTGATTGTATAACCCTTGCTGGGGGCCTGCATCCAATATTAAATAATGTTAAAATGTAACTACGAATTTTGTACTTGGAACCGGGAACCGGAAGCTAGAACCGGAACCGGAACCGGAACCGGAACCGGAACCGGAACCGGTACTCTAGAACTGGAACCGGAACCGGTTTTGAAAATTGGAACCGGTCCCAACTCTAAAATGAAGGTACAATTATTGGCACTGAAACTGAAAGTCCATAGAATAAATTTAGAGCCTAAACTGGAAACGACATAGATTCAGCTTCCACTGAAGGTGACACAAACTCCCCGCTTCCCCTTTTCAGGTGATCGAGGCACGTTTCAGCTTTCGCTGAAGCCGAGGCATAGAATTAAGAGAAATTTCAAATATTTCTTTGACTCAACATTAGTGACATTATCCCGTCTGAGTTAAGACAAAATGTCAAAATTAAAGACAAAATTAAATGTTAAACATACTTGAAAAATTAGGAACATGTATTGCAAGGGAAAATTCTACTTCCTTTATTCTGGAATTTCGTAATTTTTTGTTTTCATGCTCCTGATTTTTCAAATTTTGTTAAGCAATTTTGTGTGTCTCACAAAATGCAGTTGTGAAAATGTCTCTAAATTAATTTTAAAGAAATTTTTGAAATTTTCTGTGCTAAAATTCCAATTGTAATTTATGAAAGACGGGCACTTTCGTTCAGACGTGACCGATACGGACGCCGAATGAAAGCTTTAACCAGCTTACATATCTGAATATTAACCTCATAGAAACAATGAGAGCCAGTAGTATAGGGCGGGCTTTTCGAGCAGTGTTGGAGTAAGGAAAAGTTGGAGTAATTTTTCCGTTCCTATTCCTGGTTTATAATTACAATTTTGTCTTTTCAGCTATCGTTTTAGCACCCTTCCTATGATTCCATGTTCCTTACTCGCCCCCGGTTAGTGGGTTTTCCTAGCTTCTAACTTCAAGGGTTTATATAATTTTGGTGCAGCATCATCCAATCAGGTTTCATAAAATTTTTATAAGGTGATTTTCAACGGTCCATAACTGTCTCATCCCTGATCCGATTTCGATGAAACAGATACCGTTCGATTCCTCTCCTCGAGCTCTACAAGTCTAGACCCAACACACTTAGTTTCAGCTAGATACGGATTTTTGTAATTTTTGGTGCAGCATCAACAAATCAGGTTTCATAAACGTTTTAAAATATTTTACCACCCATAACTTTCTCGTCCCTGATCCGATCTCGATGAAACGAACACCATTCGATTCGTCTCGTCGAGCTCTATAATTCTGGACCCAACACGCTTAGGTTCTGATAATACACCCCTTCAACCCATTCATCTTCTCTATTCATCTACCCTTTTCGGTCTACTCGGTCTCTTTGGTTGCCTTCCCTTCTTTATTAAGTCTTTACTTTGGACTTGAGTCACTCATACTTTACACCGAGCCAACTCTAACCTTACTTTTCTTACTTTTTGTACATTCCCATGTTTTGTATTGACCTAACTTAAGAGCCAACCTTCCTTATATTGTACACTGAGTCACTCGTTAATTACTCCAAGCCTACTCCATTTCATTTAGTTTTCCACGAACTCACCTTCCTACCTTGGCTTTCTGTTCACTGGGTCACTCCTAAAATACACTGAGCCTACTTTGAGTTTACCTTATTCAACCTACTTCCATCATCTACCTTCCTACCCTGCCTTACCATTCACCTTGCCTTCTTCATCTATGGGCCACTCCTAAAATACTCCGAACCTACTCTGACCTAATATTTTCACCTTTTATATATTCTTACCTCTACCTATCTTGTCTGTCCTAACCTAACCTACCTTACCGTACCTACCTTAGCTTACCGTTCTTATTTTGTGCTCCGAGTCACTCCAAACCTACTCCGAGCTAACACCGAGTATACACTGAGCATACACCGAGCTTACACCGAACCTACTCCGTACGTAATCCTAATTTACTTCGATTCTTACTCCATTTATGTTGTTTTCAGTCAAATCATATTTGTTCCTGTATTCTTCAATTTCCTCAGTCTCTCCAAATTCAGTTTCCCAATGCCACACTTTACTTTTCTTTTTACGTCTATATCCAATAATTCTGCTATGGGTCACTCCTACCTTACTCTATATTGTGCGATCTTCGAAACTTCATAAGGTATTAAACGAATTTGCTTGATCTCTACCACTATATATACCTGACCTTCTCCTTTCCCTTGATTTGTATTGCGAGTCACTCAGCCCATGCTTCCTAGCCAAACTTTTCAAGCATCAACCTTACCCTAACCTTACCCTAACCTAATCCAATTTTCGACTTAACACATTTCCCAACTAGCTTAGCTTCATACATACTCGAGTCACTACGACCTTACATCAACCATACTCTAAGCTTACATTGTCCTGGCATCAATCCATTTCCCACAGCTGACCAACCACCTTCATTTTCCTTATGCGTCACTCCAAACCTACTCTGAACCTGCTTCGACGCTTTTGATCATTTTTCCAACCTTTGCTTTCAGTTTACCCTCATCTCTTCAACCACCTTAGGTTTGAGTTTCGAGTCACTCCAAATTAGCTCCGAGTTAACACCAAGCCAACACCGAGTATACACCGAGCTTACACCGTGCCTTAAGAGCAATGTTTACGTAATGTTGGAGTAATGTTGAAAAATTTCAGAGAACAATTTCTGCTTTTATTGATTTCGGTCGATGCTTTTATGTGTTTGTATTTATGTTTGTATGTTTCTGTTTTTATTGATTCACAGTACTCGAAGTCGTCGCGTCGAATTGGCTCTCCAATCTAGACATGACTTACTTCGAGTACTGTGAATCAATAAAAACAGAAACATACAAACATAAATACAAACACATAAAAGCATCGACCGAAATCAATAAAAGCAGAAATTGTTCTCTGAAATTTTTCAACATTACTCCAACATTACGTAAACATTGCTCTTAAGGCACGGTGTAAGCTCGGTGTATACTCGGTGTTGGCTTGGTGTTAACTCGGAGCTAATTTGGAGTGACTCGAAACTCAAACCTAAGGTGGTTGAAGAGATGAGGGTAAACTGAAAGCAAAGGTTGGAAAAATGATCAAAAGCGTCGAAGCAGGTTCAGAGTAGGTTTGGAGTGACGCATAAGGAAAATGAAGGTGGTTGGTCAGCTGTGGGAAATGGATTGATGCCAGGACAATGTAAGCTTAGAGTATGGTTGATGTAAGGTCGTAGTGACTCGAGTATGTATGAAGCTAAGCTAGTTGGGAAATGTGTTAAGTCGAAAATTGGATTAGGTTAGGGTAAGGTTAGGGTAAGGTTGATGCTTGAAAAGTTTGGCTAGGAAGCATGGGCTGAGTGACTCGCAATACAAATCAAGGGAAAGGAGAAGGTCAGGTATATATAGTGGTAGAGATCAAGCAAATTCGTTTAATACCTTATGAAGTTTCGAAGATCGCACAATATAGAGTAAGGTAGGAGTGACCCATAGCAGAATTATTGGATACAGACGTAAAAATAAAAGTAAAGTGTGGCATTGGGAAACTGAATTTGGAGAGACTGAGGAAATTGAAGAATACAGGAACAAATATGATTTGACTGAAAACAACATAAATGGAGTAAGAATCGAAGTAAATTAGGATTACGTACGGAGTAGGTTCGGTGTAAGCTCGGTGTATGCTCAGTGTATACTCGGTGTTAGCTCGGAGTAGGTTTGGAGTGACTCGGAGCACAAAATAAGAACGGTAAGCTAAGGTAGGTACGGTAAGGTAGGTTAGGTTAGGACAGACAAGATAGGTAGAGGTAAGAATATATAAAAGGTGAAAATATTAGGTCAGAGTAGGTTCGGAGTATTTTAGGAGTGGCCCATAGATGAAGAAGGCAAGGTGAATGGTAAGGCAGGGTAGGAAGGTAGATGATGGAAGTAGGTTGAATAAGGTAAACTCAAAGTAGGCTCAGTGTATTTTAGGAGTGACCCAGTGAACAGAAAGCCAAGGTAGGAAGGTGAGTTCGTGGAAAACTAAATGAAATGGAGTAGGCTTGGAGTAATTAACGAGTGACTCAGTGTACAATATAAGGAAGGTTGGCTCTTAAGTTAGGTCAATACAAAACATGGGAATGCACAAAAAGTAAGAAAAGTAAGGTTAGAGTAGGCTCGGTGTAAAGTATGAGTGACTCAAGTCCAAAGTAAAGACTTAATAGAGAAGGGAAGGCAACCAAAGAGACCGAGAAGACCGAAAAGAGTAGATGAATAGAGAAAATGAATGGGTTGAAGGGGTGTATTATCAGAACCTAAGCGTGTTGGGTCCAGAATTATAGAGCTCGACGAGAGGAATCGAATGGTGTTCGTTTCATTGAGATCGGACCAGGGACGAGAAAGTTATGGGTGGTAAAATATTTTAAAACCTTTATGAAACCTGATTTGTTGATGCTGCACCAAAAATTATAAAAATCCTTATTTAGCTGAAACTAAGTGTGTTGGGTCTAGACTTGTAGAGCTCGAGGAGAGGAATCGAACGGTATCTGTTTCATCGAAATCGGATCAGGGATGAGAAAGTTATGGACCGTTGAAAATCACCTTATAAAAATTTTATGAAACCTGATTGGATGATGCTGCACCAAGAGTATATAAACCCTTGAAGTTGAAAATTATGTCAGAAGTTTAGTTAGTACAAATTCATCAAAAATCAAGTAAAATGGTCGGCAATTTAGTGGAGTTGAGTAAAATGAACATGATTTGAACAAAAAAATGAACAAACAAATGAACAAAATATATATCAAAACTAAGTCATAAATTATTAAAAAAAGACAAAAATATTGCATGCGCCGGACTAGGTTAGGTACTGTATATATGGTATAGGTTACAAGTGTAGATAGGTAGGTTAGGTAGGTTAGGTTAGGTAGACTAGGTATTATGTAGATTAGGTTAGGTAGGTAGGAGTCCGGTAATGGGCCGACGCCGGGTCCCAAGCCCCGGGGGAAGAACACAGAGGGACGGAGAAGAAGAAGTTTTGATAAAGGCAGACGGGGAACGGGGGCTACCGGCCTGGGGGCAAGGGGCTGGGGGTACTGGGGGTACAGGGGGTACGGGGGGTACACTGGGTACTGGGGGTACAGGGGGTGCTGGGGGTACTAAGGAAGGAAGACACCATAGGACAGGTAGTAGGAAAGGTCAAAAGGTCATTGACTCCGGGAGCGGGGCATGAAAAGCTCGCCCTATACTACTAGAGCCCGATGGGATGTAGTGGGAAATTCCCTTGCTGGGAGCATACATCCAATATTAAATAATGTTAAAATGTACCTACGAAATTTGTACTTAGAACCGGGAACCGGAAGCTAGAACCGGAACCGGAACCGGTACTCTAGAACCGGAACCGGTTTTGAAAATTGGAACCGGTCCCAACTCTATTTTAAACAAACATTTGAATTAGTTGCACTACAATTGAAAGTGCAATTTTTACCGACTAAGTTCGGAATTTCCAGGGTACAATAAGCTTCAGTTAATGAAAATAGATATTTTGCATTCGTAATGCTTCCCTAATTCTAAGGTTTGATAATTATTAAAGGAAACATTAATTTTTGGAGGTCCGAAGTTGTTTTATAAAATCAAATCTAAACTTATCTTCTAAATCACAGCCACTCCTTCCCAAGTACTTGATCGGATCTCCTTGCGAATGTTGTTGCACACGTTTTTATAATGATCTTCTCTCCTTATTACTTGCAATTTATTCGTACCTCTTTTATCATTTCCCTAAAGTCTATCTGTCTTTATCCTCAATTTCCTCGTTTGCGTATAATCTCTTGTTCATTAAATTAGTAGTTTGTACATCTGATTTTCTCTAGGCTTAGCTGATATTAGTCATTTAGGAAACCTTGAGCTTTACTAGATAAGAGTTGAGCATTGGTGGACCTTCGGTCTGAAGCGAGTATGTAGTAAGTAGCACGGATTAGCATATTGAATTAGGTCCAGCGACTCGGCAACATAATTTAGGGTAAGTGAATTGCTCTCTGACATGACCAAGATCAACATCCACAGTCATGGCCCACAAGGGCAGACTCCATTTAGCGCATTGGTCACCCAGGAAGCACATGAAAGGATAATCACCAGCAGCATGACCACAGCAAAACGATTTCCAACTGGACGCAGATTCTTCTACCCCCATTCGACCCACATCTGTGGATCTGATAAAAGCATTTTCAAACAACACTTTCACCTCTATGTGCACGCAAGATGCTTTAATGGCATAAAATATATAATAAACAGACTGGTAAATGTAAAAAGATCTGGATTAAAATATAACTCAAAACACCGCGGCGACGATTCAAACGAAAATAAGTTCACAATTCACTGAAACATTTGAGGCTAAAATATCAAATTCCCAATAATACTATCCTTAGTCTAAGTCTACTAATGAGCTATGCATCAGTATATATATATATATGTATCGCTTTAAGAGGAAAATACGTAACACAGCTGCATAAAATTCAATTCAAACTGCCAAGAAAAATACACAACAACAAACAGCAGCAAGTTCCAACAATGCACAGACAATTTAACAACAGTCGAATGTGAAGCCTTCCTTATCACAGAATGGTAACTAATCTAATCAAAACTAAATATATACAAAACCCAATAACAACAAAAACCGCAACTATATTACCGTAGCCATTTCTAAAAACTATGTAGCACCGGCCCTGCAGAAACGTTCAAAGCCAAACACTACCTAAACATGATAAAATGACGATTACAAGACAATCAGAATGACCTCAGCTTTGCCAAACAGTAAGATAAATCTTTATACAAACTTACCCATTAAGACTCTGGTTCTGGTATAAATAAGATTTCTCCACACGGTACGAAAATTGAAGTATGGAACAATAACCTTCATTCAATTTTAAGTTTAATCTTCTTCGATGGTTGCGTGTTACCAAGAGTATATAATTAGTAAGAATGTGACAAGCGTAACGCTCTCTGTTATCAGCTCGCGAGCCATGCTCTGCGCGCTAACGGCCCAAAACCAGTACCGGCACTTATCAATGTCGAATCATAGATCATATTTGCGGGAGAGAGGGGAGGGGTCACGATACAAGGCTTACGGTCCGTATGCAGTTGCGGGGGAGGGTATTAACGCACAGAGCATGGCTCAGCAGCTGACAGCATTGAGCTGTTACACTCTTCTGTATAATTATGTACTTTTGTTGGTAATATGCTGAGCTTATTCTAGTGGGGAGGGGGGGAGTGGGGCCCCCCATAAACGACCTTCCACCCCAAAAATCGTGATCCCTTCCCCAAATCGCCCCCACAAAACCAAAGAGTGCCCCTTTTGATACCAACTTTTGCCCTGAAACATTCGCTCAGAAGGCCAAATTTTCAAAATTTTTCCCGCTTCACCGGAGATTTTTACTCAATGTTTGCCCTTTTCAACACTAAATCTGCTAATTTTTGCGATAAAAATCAATTTCTACACTGCATGCCAGAAAAATAGCGGTATTTTTAGCATCTTTTTCGAAAAATTTTCGCCCCCAACCCCAAATTACTTGCCCCTCGGACATTTGGGGGGGGCCCAAGGAGCCCCCCCCCCCAAGAAAAAATTCCTTGAATAAGCCCAGATATGAAAAGCTATTTAAAGTTTCAAAGTAACTCTACAATTAATGGAATGATTTTAGCAAGTCGCGTCCAGATTTGAAGCTTTAGATGTGAGGATATTTTCAATGGTTTACATGTTGGATTCGACTAGTCGAAAGGAGAAGGTTTATGGAAATAGATACAATACACACACATTTACTTTTACAACAGCATACACTTAGCTAAAACCAAAATATATAAAACTTCTCAGTCTTTATGGGCTGAATATATAGTCTACAAGTAAACATCTGACGATTACACATATAACAGGCATTACCAATCCACATCTATCCGAAAATCTGTTTTAAAAGTCACCAGGGAATACCAAACGGTTGCATTATGAAAAGTCAAAATTAAATACAAATACAATCATAAGCTGTCTGTTGACACACAATCCTGCCCCTGTCTAAATACAAAACCCTTTGCGATAGAGAAATAAAAGGAATGCTTGCATAGCAACAAATGCAGAGAGACAGAGGACTAGCTGAGAGAGAGACAAGTGAAGAACGGGTTCACCACCAATCCCACCAGAGGATCCCAGTCTAGAGATGGTTGAATGACGTCGGGACGAAGCCAGGGCGTCCAGACTCACCTTCAAGGCGGCCAGCTTAAGATTTGCCTCCTCCGTTGACTCACGAATCGGGGCCAGGAGATGGTCCAGACCTTTCACTGACTTCGGATCCTTCTTAGAGGAGGAGCACTGACTGGGTCGTCGTGAGTCTGAAAGTTAAAGAAAAGGGCCTACAACCAGACAGGAAGCAAGCAGTATGAAGAACAGACCCATGGCGGAATCAGATTGGATTTTGAGTGACCCTCCCCAAAACGGGAACCCCTTTTTTAAAAATAAATGCTGAAACCACTGTAATCCTCCGCCACCAAACAGGGGAATATTCGCGTATTCTGGTCGGAGCACCATTAAGTAATGGACTCAAGAAAACAAAATTGCTACCTTATTCATCTCCAAACTTGTTCACTCTTACTAATACAGGTAAAGGCGATCGAAGAGGGTAGATCCTTATTTATTAGGAATTAATTTTATCCTTAGATTCAGCACTGCACACGGGCGCTAACATTTATTTTTGGAAAAAGTCGGTAAATACCCCTGCCGCGCCGCCTCATCACCTTGGACCGTCGAGTCAGCAATAGCCACCAATAAAACATTGTAAGGTATCTTGAATTGCACATAATAAAAGCAATGCAACTCGCCCATGCTCCACTAATCAAACTTAGCGTAATGCATTTCATTTTCATATCGTTTGTTCACTAATTTCCTACCAGTGCCAGACGCATTCAGACTTTCGTCATCATCCGTAGTGGGAGCTTCAGAGGGGCGATGGAGACGACCTGGGGTTACAATTTTGGCATTGATTCCGGAGATGAGACTAGAACTGCGGACTAGGGGCGTTCGATGACGAGATCGAGTTTTGATCATCATGGATTGTTCATATTGATACAGATCATTGTGGGGATCCCATGGACGATAGCTAAAGAAAGCTAATATACGCAGTAGGCTGCGAAATAGCAAACAATGTGGCGAAATAACTATTTTGTTAAACTTGGCTCTTTCATTTATTTTCTTAGTTTAGTAACGATTTGCCTCTGGTAAGGTTAAACTTAGACAAAATGAAATCAGTACCCCATCATGAAACTACGAATTTAGCTGTCCATTTCTCGTTTTCTTCCTTCCTGTCCTCCCAATTCCTTTATAGAAGCCGAATCAATTATCACATACGTACTCTGCATGTTTATACATCCACTGGCCAGTTGCTTTTTCGTAGGTAAAGAGTCTGGGTAGATACTCTTCTCTCTGCTCCTGCAATCTCCGTGCCTGTTTCCTCTGAGCGTCTTCCAGCACAAACTTCTCCTCGGTTGCTTGAACCTGATCTTGAGCATTTAAAGCTTCCGTAACCTTGGACCACAATCTAAAATGTTAATACACTGTTATGTAATCACGTTTTGCCTGTGATACTGGCATTTTTAGTGGGGGGGAGGGCGCCCCCCCACTTTTCGGTTCCCCCTCCACTTTTCGGTGGCCCCCCCCCCCCCACTTTCGCCCCCCCCCACTTTTCGGCAAGCCCCCACCCACTTTTTTGGGGGTCGCCCAAAAGTGTCAAAAAATTAGGTTTTCGAGTTCAAATTTTCAAAAATTTTCTCAATTTTAACTAATTTATGGACTTATAAGCTCATTTTAAGCTTAAAAACAGCGATTTTTTTGCGTTTTTACCTTAAAAATGCAAATTTTTCGCTAAAAATTTCGGTATATTTTACCTTTGGGTCGCCCCCCCACTTTTCGGAAGCCCCCCCCCCACTTTCAAAACCCTAAAAAAATGCCAGTGATATGACCACTTTATTGTTAAACGAATATATAGTCACCACGAATTAGTCGGAAAGAAGTACATTTTATTCGACATTACTGCAAACAAGTAATCTTCTTATTTTGTGAGCAGACTTTCCGCATACAACGAAAATGTACTTTGGAAATCACCTACTTTTCGGACTCGTAGGGCTCCTGCTTGGCACAATCAACAACATAACGGTGCAGTCTTCGATCAACAGTTTCCTGCGTCGCTTCCCATAACACTTCTCGATTCTAAACTTAAGTGCAAAAGTGCACTCATGACTGGATACACCAACCTACATAACCAAATCACTCATTACGTTCACATGTAAAAATAACCAACTGTTAAATACACCAGGACACCGCTTTCAAACTAAAGTTTCTTGTCACTCAGACTACACGGAAGCTAAGACTAACTCCACTTCTTCTTTCAGTCAAATGCATGGCCTGATCCCAATGACCTTCAATATCAGCCAAAGTCTCCTTCCCAAGTTTTATCTTTCCACTGATTAAATTCATACTCTCCGATCCACCCAGCCACGGCTAAAATAAAAAAGTTTTCATCTTGATCTAAAAATTCAATCATCAGAAATATCTGCAGAGTACGTAACTAGCAAGATTATATTTTTCCAGTTCAAAGCCACTATTGTGCAGAAAATGAAGTGTCAGACCTCCTACGGGCTGTCATAAGCATGCAGGGTTAATGATAATATATTTGTGACTAAACAAACCAAAGCGGGAACTACGTATTATTTTCCCTCATTATCACAATGCTGTGCTAGAATGTCTATTCAATTACATTGGTTCAAAGTGGTAAGGGGGTTTGAGTGAGAGACTAGACAAAGACAACGAATATTGAGTTCAATTCCAATTCTTTACCAATAATTTGCGTCTCCAGTGAACCATTTCTAACAATCTCAGTCTCAGTTTTAATTTGCTTAATTTCAAAAAACTAACGCTCTACCGGCAATCAGGACATAAACTTTGCTTGCTAGAATGAATAATACAACGACCGTCATCAAAATCGAAAGTTCCGCAAACAGCAGCAAGCATACACTTATAACATGGCTATGGTTTGGTTTATTGGACACTGTTGGACTGATTGGGCTGGGCCTCTACATTGCTGTGCTAATAGTGATACTGCAATATCGGAAAAAGCGATTTACCAACAGCTACTACGCAATGGCAATTAGCATGGGCCTGTCCGACATTATCTGCATATCGATACATCTAGTGCTTGTAACACCGGCAGCTGTGTGGGGAGAATCTTGGCTACATAGACCTTATGTTTTATTGATGGGCTTTCTATGGGAATGGCTCAACAACGTCTCGACGTCACACTTGCCATTCATTGCCCTAAACCGTATGCTTGCAGTGTATCTTCCCATGTCATATGAACAATATTTTAAGCTTATGATATTGCTGTGCATCACAGTGACGTGTTATGTTGGAGATCTATTAATTACCGCCATGGTATATCTGTGCTCCTGTAAAATTTCCCTGCCAAATCTAACCTATCGATTTGAGTGCGTTGACAGTGGAACCGCTTGCGCGCTGACAGTCATGAAAATTCGACAAGTGCAGGATGTTATCGGTAATGCCATACCATTGGTGCTGAACATTGCAACACTGGTGGGTGTAAGACGTACAGCAAAAAATCTACAAAGCCTGACAAGTGTCATGGCCACAAGAGCCAAAAAGGAACGAATCCTAGCCTTTCAGTTCGCCCTAATCTTTGCCACATTCGCCCTGATGAGCGCAGTCTACTGGATAGTTGATTCGATCAGCAGCAAAGCTGAGGAAGATCATTTGGATCTAATTGAGCTCACACATATGAGCTTCTACATTCTACATTGCACCGTAAACCCTTTTCTGCTTATTATATTTGGCTCGGACGTAAAGATGATTCTGTTTAGACAGGTGGCACCAGGAGCCATTGTGCCAGAAAACTGGGGTCTGGGCACCAGCTCAAGAAAGCGAACACAGCCCAGCCAGCCGGCAGCGCCAAAGAAGGAGAGAGATTCGTAGATAGGTGTTTTCTAGGAGTTTATGTATCCGTATTTATGTCATGTATGGACGCTTCAGGCAAGTCTTAAAGTTTATGTATTAAACTGTACATTAAGTCAGTGGTACTCAATACGATAGATAACAGATATATACTACTATGTGCTACAGACACATTCATACGAGTTAAGTGCATTCACTCGCTGACCACTCTGCCAGACTGATACTAGTATTCGGCGGGCGTCGTCAGTGGCTTACCGACATACTAAAGTCTGACCAAAAAATGTAGGGAGCGAAATTGTATTGTTTATACTGAATTACCGGTACATTTTTGCTGCAGCAATGTATATATCTTCTGAACCGTCATGGCATGAACTTTCTTTTGATTGAAAAAATTTTTTTTAAAAATTGAAATTCATCAAAAGAAGCCGATTTTTTAAGTTTTGAAAGATCAGTAGAAGCCAGGAACTAGCCGTTCAGTGGAAAATTAGCCCATGTCTCAGACATTCTGAATCCCGAATATCAGCTGATTTCGTCAAAAATTGCGATAGTTATTCAATTTTTTCGATTTTCAAAATCCTTTGATCTTTGCCGCTTTTTCAACTTTGACTGGCTATTACTCGCGACTCACTCAATGCAAAAACTTTTTAATTAGATTTTCAGGACCGCCTACGTGTCAGCTTTCATGTGATATATGCGGTTTTTCAAAATTCGAAAATCGATTTTTTCGAAAAATACCACTTTTTGACTCAAAATTTCGACAATGCGAATCCAGCAAAAGTGGGTAAAAATAACATTGTCATAATGTTTAATCTGAGCTGAATCCAACGATATAAAGTTTTCATGGCTACGGCTTATATTGCATCCGCAACGAATTTTTAATCAATTTCGCTTTTTAGCCGGTTTTTGGCTAGTTTACACTATTTGCGGCAAATCGATTCACAATATAGCACAACTAGCCAAAAACCGGCTAAAAAGCTAAATTGTTTAAAAATTCGTTGCTGGGGCAATTTAAGCCGTAGCCACAAAAACTTTAGATCGTTGGATTCAGCTCAGATTAAACTTTATGATAATGTTATTTTTACCCACTTTTGCTGGATTCGCATTGTCGAAATTTTGGGTCAAATGTGGTATTTCTCGAAAAAATCGATTTTCAAATTTTGAAAAACCACATATATCACATGAAAGCTGACACGAAAGCGGTCCTGAAAATCCAATTGAAAATTTTTTTGCATTGAGTGAGTCGCGAGTAATGGCCAGTCAAAGTTGGAAACGCGGCAAAGATCAAAGGATTTTGAAAATCGAAAAAATTGAATAACTATCGCAATTTTTGACGAAATCAGCTGATATTCGGGATTCAAAATGTCTGGCACATGGGCTAATTTTCCACCAAACGGCTAGTTCCTGGCTTCTACTGATCTTTCAAAACTTAAAAAATCGGCTTCTTTTGATGAATTTTAATTTTTAAAAAAAAATTTTTCAATCAAAAGAAAGTTCATGCCATGACGGTTCAGAAGATATATACATTGCTGCAGCAAAAATGTACCGGTAGTTCAGTATAAACAAAACAAGTTAGCTCCCTACATTTTTTGGTCAGACTTTAGTTGCAGCTTTAGGTCTTTTGAACCCCCGGAGTAAAAAGGTATTGAAAAGCGTTTCTGCCCTGTGGTCCCATACACACGTGTTGTTTAGTGTATGCATGCAAGTAAAAACAAAAACAAAAACATTTCCCCATTATATCATTTATATAATTATATCTATGGCCTGTGGCCAGTAACTTCATCGAGTGCCAGGTGGCACATAATTATATCGGTGGCAAAAAGCCAGATTGCACAGAGGTTTTGATAGTACTCATATCGGTGTCCCAAAACCTAAGGCCTCGCTTCCCTGACACATGTGCAGTAACTTGTAACTAGAAGAAAACTTCTATAAATGTATTTGAAGTGTTGATATCACACATTAGCTCTTGCTCTAACACATGTATTTTTTGCAATGATGCAATATCGCACACATCACTGTCTTTATACACTTTTAAAAAGACCTATGTAGAAATTACAGGTATTTCTGTAGTTTTCCACAAAAGTGCTCCTGTGCGGTCAGTCACTAGTGTTGTCCACTGGCCCAATTTTTCGTGGGCCGGCCGTCCCAGCTCGCGAAGCCGGCCGGCCTGCACCGGCCCTCACGGACGAATGGCACCACTTTTCGCCAGCTATCCAAAAGATATTTGATAGTTTTCAAGGCAGATTTTAGCACGCTTAAAGCGATAAGCCGCAGTAACCGTCACTTGCCGGACGGCCGTATCTTTTTTGACCACCCGGCTTGGCAGCCTGTATCTGACCCACCGGCCTGTCACCGGAAGCCGGCTGGTCTGGACAGGGCGTGCACAACTCTATCAATCACTAGGGAAGCTTCTTATTTCCCACAAAAGTAATTTTTATTTTTTACCGACCTCTCGAATAGTAAACCTTACTAGAGTTTCCTGTAGAAAATACTGAAGAAACATGTAGTTTTTTACAGGAGCTTCCTGTAGAAAATACTAAAGAAACCTGAAGATTTTTCGACAGTCCTAAAGGTGATATCTAACTCGTAGTTTTTACAAGAGAAACCTGTAAGCGTGAAGTTATATATATTTTAGACTAACAGGTTTTGAATTTATAGTAAACCGACGTTTGTTTATAAAAGTGTGCCTGTCTAAGACAGTTTTGTCAGGTATGCGTATGTTTTTGAAAACACAGCGATTCAGTAAACAGACGCCGATTTTTGAGGATGATTTCCTTTGAGGAGTATTTCGTGCTGGGCTTTATTGGCCCCTCCCTCACCGTTTTTGGGCTTCCCATAACTCATGAATCCAGATTTCGAACACCTTTTAATGTGAATACAAAATTGTCTGTCTGCCGTGCCAAACAGTGGCATGGACGTTTTTTCAGAATCGGCAATTTCGGATTTGATTTTTGTAATCCAAAAACGCCCCCCCAAAAAAAACGCCCATGGGCTGTATTTTGGAAACCGTCTTATAATAGCTGCTTTGCCAATTTTCGATAACTTCGACAAATCTCAACGGACAAGCAGGTCGGCACGTATCAGTTGCTCATATCCGAAGAAGCCACGATTACTTATAAACCTTAAAATAGCTTAAAAAGTGACAACTTTATTCACAAACTTTTAGTTTTCAAAGTTATGAAAGTGAGCATTGAGAAATCCAAAAAAGCGCCCACCCCCGAAAAAACGCCCATGGGCGTTTTATTGGGTGGGCCACTGTTTGGCATAGTACGGTAATTTTGTGGTAACATCAGGATAGCAATGAGAACATTTTTATTTCAGTAAAATTGGAAACTGAAAAACTCAAAATTTGGGCACACAAAATAAACCCAAAACTGGTAGAGGCTAACCCGTTCAAATCAAAGCCAATCGAAAACTTGTAAAGGTAAACCATGGCATGCCAGCTCAGCATAATTACGCAAACACTGATGCATCAACAAGTCGTCACATGCAAATCTGGTTTTTCTGGACGTTTGAAGTCCGCCTTTGATCCCTATGACACAAAGATTAAGCTAAGAAATATTACACTAACCTTTAGTTTAAATTCAATTTCCGCAGAATACCCCGTCCTTTCACAAGTCAGGGTCACATTTCCGCCCATTTCCATGGTAAGGGTGCCCAATATCAAGCCTTTACAGTGGGCATACGGTAACGTCATGAGATATGTTTCTCCACGTGACAACAACGTTAACTGTACCGTTCCCACTAACACAGCCGATAGGGAATTGCCTGTAAAAAGTATGAAGTAAGCCAGGCCACATTTAAAGCACAAAATAATCCTGTAATGACCTCACATCATCGTCATC
>JASAND010020939.1:0-24711 GCA_030248195.1 Trissonchulus latispiculum | reverse complement strand
GTTACGTAGTTGTACTGTCCTAAGATGTCTTTCCAGGTACAATTTCATCTAAGAAATCTTTAAATTCTGTAGTTGTATTCGCATTTATCTGACCCTTAATTGTATTTTGTATAATTTTTATAAGATCTCGTTCACAGGGGATATTTATGGAACATCACGTTTATCGTACAATTTGAAGTGCTGGTTTTTTATAGTTATGGTAATGATCTGCACGTTGCCATGTTGATTACTACTATTAACTAAGTCCTAATTCCTTAGGATGTCAATACATATCATGTTTTGTTGCATCGAGTGCATCCTATCATTGAGTTAGTGTTCCACCGATATATCTACCTACAATTTTTAACAGTTTCACATTTTTTTTTGCCATTTGCGATATAGTACCAAATTCGATTTGGTAAAAAACTAAATTTGATTTAAAAAGATTATTTCCCATTAAATTTTTTTTATTGCTTAAAGTAACAATTACCACAAGTAAAATGAAGTTATCCGTTATAATTTAATATGTTTTAATAACAGTGGATTGCCAAGGTTTGCCGTGTAATTCCAAATTGAGATGAGCTGCAGTAGTTTCTTCCTTGTTGTTACTGAGATTACTCCATATGAAGCGATATAGTCTTTATAGCAGCATGGTGTTGAGCTCTGGTGTGATGGGTGCAGTTTCTGTTTTAAAAATTGGATTGCTTTAATAAGTTCTTACTGTAGTTGTAAATTTTCCAGGTTGTACTGTTTGTAAATTACCAACGGTGCCAATATTGAGCACAGAAATCCCAACAGACTCAGCATAGAGGGAGGCAACTCAGCTTTCGAGTACTCTGCTTTCGGTAGTATCTCATCTCAGTGAGAGCGTTGTCAAGGACAATTTTGTGTCCAAGTGTAGTTTTTGTCCACCGCCATCACTAAATACATTAGAACTCTTCGCAGCGAGAACAGTAAAACCTTTAAATTAGCAAAATTGAATCCGTTTGTCCCATATCCCGCGAAAAGATGAGGTAGTTTTAAGCTCGTTCAGCGCGAAAACCGTTAGCAGCTGAGCTGGTCTGCAAAAAGTTTGCCGGCAATGGAAACTGGAGGTCCGGCGTCGTTTTCTGTCAAAAATTATAATTAGTAGTTTTAGCTCCGCTTTAATCTAATTTTTTGCTCATGGTGCCTAATTGAAATTTTCCGAAATTTCAGCAGGATGAGCTAGAAAGTCCCTTTATCTTCTGTAACACTGACTTTTCCATTATGTCACTGTTTAATCTAATCTTTTGGAGAATCTTTCTACTCGAATGCAGTCGTCGTGTTTGGAGCTCACCCATTGAGTGCAACGTTTGAAAATATTTTTTAACCTATTATTGAATTTTATGTTTTATTTTTGCACTAAATTTAGTTCAAAATTCCGGGTAATCATTTGACGAACTGTATTTTACTATTTGACACCCCATAGTTATTTCGGATGCCTTTCTTTGTGTTACAGGATATTATGTCTTCGTGATGGGGTTACCGATTATGTCAGAAATTCAATTAGATCCCATTTTTAAATGTAGACTTGTTGAAGACAAATTACTGCCTGATCACGGGTACCTGCGTGCAAAATGCTCCAAGATTTTGGGATTTCTGAAGTATCTCAGTTAAAGGTCAAATCGTCAGTCGCTGATACTACGGAAAATGGTGCAGACATTGACATTTTCAATGACGGAGTCTGTGTTTTTAATAAATAAAATTTTAAATGGGTCAGGCTGAATCTTGCCGGTTTGACACTGCTACTTGTCTTGGTTGGCAGGCATGCAGCTTATTGGACCTTCCTTAAAGACTCGATTGGAAGACGGTTGCTGAAAAGTGCTCTGGCTTATCCCCAATTTTTGATGATTAACACTAAACTTTTATAAAATCAAGAGTACATAATGACAGAGAGCAGCATTTCCATGGGTGAGCGCCGCTATGCGTGCTATCGGTTGACCCCTCCACGGTTCATATACAGTACTAATATCCAATTTGGGGAAATAAGCGTGTATGTTTCCAACACTTGCATGTAAAAAAACATAAAGTGATTGAGTGACCCCGTGGGACTATGTACCCATATTGGGGCAGTGTGAGAGGGGGTCAATTCAGTGGGGTCAGCCGATAGCGCGCATAGCATAGTTGTGGCCATCACTGCATAGAATGCTATGTTTGTCACACTCTTATCATTACGTTCTCTTGGTAAAATTGGTCTCACCGTATATGGGTGCATAATTTCTTAAATTATAAAAGAGGAGTGTCACTTGCCATCTCTGCCCTGTCGCGTTGTCGTATGTTGGTTTTCACAAAATGTCACTTAACCTGAATTTTTCATTGAAAAAATATCTCGTTCAGCTTCTCATTGCAAATGGATAAATTTTGAAAGAATCAATTTGATAAAAAAATGTGTTCGTTTTTATTGCAACTGCTAATTAATACTTGTACTAGCATAGGAAATTAGTGTTTTGAAACTCGTCCTGTTGCAGCTGTGTATCGATATCTTGACGAGTGTATCAAAGGTGTAGCAATTGGCTCAACTCAATTTAATTGGCCGAATGTTTAATCAAAACAAGCAATTTTCGGTGTTGTTGCTGAATGAAGCCATTACTTATGGGCATCCATCGGAATCGGTTTAATTTTTAATTTCAGAATTGCGTCGTCAGACTATTGGTTTTCGAAAGGTCTCAACATGACACGTTTATAAAGCTTAAACTTAAAATTTCCAATGCTAATTTTCAAGTGTTAATGCTATAGTTTAATTGACACCATTACTTTATATAAAAACAATGTCTTTTGCAGGAGCGTATCCATCGCAATTAAAAATAACGAAATTAAAACAATGAACCTATTCTGTAAAAATTAGTTTAGGGCAATATTTATAAGTGACAAAATTTCGTTCTCTGGCTCACTGACTCAGCCGACAAGGGACGCTAACCTTTGTTACTGTAAAAGATTATAGCTAGCATGACTTTTCACGACGACAAGCGCACACCACTGCAATTGGATACTGGAGCAAACATTCAGTCTCGCTTACATCCATTGACCAAGTTTCGTTGTAGAACACAGTTTTTCAACAATTGTCGGCGATGGGATCCTAGCAAACCCGGTTGAAATTGCCGCGTGTCAGCAATGACACGTGTAGATCTTGATCGCGTCAGTGCCGACTCAAACTTGATCCCAATGCGTACCCGACAAGGGTTCTATTGACCGCTCAGATATTTGTGGAGCACGTGGTGGGGTCACCAATTTGCCTGTTAGAGACGCGGCCCGTCTTGCTCAAGGAAATTTTGCAAAAGTAGAGGGCTGTAGTGAAAAGTCGTCACGTCGATATTTTATTGTAGGTATCCATTTTTTATAGTTACATCTACAGTAGGTAATAAAATAAGTCATCTTTTCAATTTAGATATATATATATATATATATATATATATATATATATATATATATATATATATATATATATATATATATATATATATATATATATATCTAAATTGAAAAGATGACCTTATTTTGGCTTTACGTAAGGTCGAAATTTCGGGTGAAGGTCCCACCTACCTACCGTCTTTGTAGATGTAACTATAAAAATGGATACCTCCCAATAAAATATCGGCAGTGACGACTTTTCCTTATTACTTCCTACTTTGCCGTGACACATTGTTTCCTTGAGCAAGACAATTTGGCTACAAGCCCCACCGGTCTAACAAGGCGTAAAATTGGCGAGCCCCTGTGCTCCTGCCTATCTGAGGGCGGTGCATCAATAGAACCCTTGATGCACTTGCCGTCAAGATCTCGGTGGAAGGTCACAAGGTACGCATTGGGATCAGAACAGTCAGCACTGATGATTGTGCAACTGCGATCCGTCTACGATCTGCGAGGAGGTGCTGGCTGCACGAAGCCAAGTACTAAAATATCAATTCGTGTCATTGCTGATGACACGCGGCAATTTCAGAGTACTTCCGGGTTTGCTTAGGATCCCACATCACATGAGCAGGCGGCCTGAATTGTTGAAAAACTGTGTTCCTCTGTCTTGCGTACGAGCGAACAGTTAATGGATGTAAGCGGAGACTGGGGTGATATGTTTGCTCCAGTATCCAATTGCAGTGGTGTGCGCTTAATCGTCGTAGCGAAAGTCATGCTAGCTATGTCTTTTGATACAGTGAAGCAAAGGTTAGCGTCCTTATATAGCCTTCGGACTGAGAGTCCGTGGCCAGAGGACAGAGAATTTTGTCACTTATATATGCTAAAATGTTGCCTAAACTAATTTTTTACAGAATAGGTTCGTTGTTTTCCCAATTTCGTTATTTTTAATTGCGATGGATATAGCTCCTGCAAAGACGATTGTTTTTATATAAAGTAATGTGTCAATTAAGCTAATTATAGCATTAACACTTGAAATTAGCATTGGAGATTTTAAAGTTTAAGCTACATAAACGTGTC
This sequence comes from Trissonchulus latispiculum, assembly GCA_030248195.1. Lineage (NCBI taxonomy): Eukaryota > Metazoa > Nematoda > Enoplea > Enoplida > Ironidae > Trissonchulus > Trissonchulus latispiculum. The sequence goes on along the minus strand of JASAND010020939.1, from coordinate 20,289 downwards.
ATGTTGTAGACCTTTCGAAAACTAATGAGTCCTGACGACGCGGATTCACTAGTAAAAGAATTAAGCCGATTCAATGGATTGCCCATAAGTAATAGCTTCATTCCATATGTACCGAAAATTGCTGTTTTCGATTAAACATTCAGCCAATTAAATTAATTGGCTTAATTGCTACACCTTTGAATACGCCTCGTCAAGATCATCGAATGATACCTATACAACAAGACGGGTTTCGCCTAAAACTTGGAAATTTCCTATGCTAATTTTAAGTATTAATTAGCAGTTACAATAAAAACAATTACTACATTACATCAAAACAGTGGTCTTTCAAGAGCTATCCATTGCAATGAAAGATAACGAGACTGGACAGGTAACGAATATTTTCTGTGAAAATTCAGGTTAGGTGACATTTTAGCATAGGTGACAAAATAGCATACGACAACGCGACGACGACAGGGAACAGAAGATGGCAAGTGACTTACTCCTCTTTTATAATTTAAGAAATTATGCACCCCTGCTCCTGGTCCTATGCGATTGAAGTTAATTTTACCAAGAGAACATAATGATAAGAGTGTGACAAGCATAGCATTCTATGCAGTGATGGCCACAACTATGCTATGCGCGCTATCGGCTGACCCCCCCACGAATTGACCCCCTCTCACACTGCCCCAATATGGGTACATAGTCCCACACGGGGGTCACTCAATCGCTTAGCATGTTTTTTACATGCAAGTGTTAAACATACACGCTTAAACCCCCTCCCCAAATTGGGCCGCTATTAATTTCAACGTGTAATCATGCAAAACAGTGAGCGACCCCCGTTTAGACCACGCTCCCATATAGGGGCGGTGTGAGAGGGGGGTCAATTCGTGGAGGGGGCAGCCGATAGCGCGCATAGCATAGTTTTGGCCTTCACTGCATAGAATGCTATGCTTGTCATACTCTTATCATTATGTACTCTTGATTTTACTGATAAAGTTTAGTGTCCAATCAAAAGAAAGTAAGGGATAAGTAAGCACTTTCAGCAACACCGTCTTTCTTAGAAATCCGGGGTCTTAGGGGAAGGTCCAATAAAATGCATGCCATTTCGCCAATAAGGTAAGTAACGAATATCCCCTCAGTTGGCAAAAGATTCAGCCTGACTTATTTAAAGAGTTTTATTTAGTTCAAAAACACAGACTCCGTCATTGAGAAATGTCAATGTCTGCACCATTTTCCGTAGTATCAGCGACTGACGTTTGGCTAACAGCAAAGATGGTTGCTTTGGGATACTTCAGAAATCCCAAAAATCTTGGAAACAACCTACACGCAAAAATTTGGAGCACGTGATCAGGCGGCAGCGCCGAAGCCTTGTCTTCAACAAGTCTGTTTAAAATGGGATCTAATTGAATTTCTGACATAATCAGTTAACCCCATCTGCCTTTTGAAGACATAACAAATTTTATCCTGTAACGCAAAGAAAGGCATCAGGGAAATAACTATGGGGTGGTAGTAAAATACAGTTCGTCAAATGATTACAGAAAGTCAGTTTACGAACTAAATTTAGTGCAAGCTAAACATAAAATTCAATAATAGGTTAAAAATATTTTCAAACGTTGCACTCAATGGGTGGCAAACACGACGACTGCATTCAGTAGAAAAGATTCTCCAAAGATTAAGTTAAACAGTGACATAATGGAAAAGTCAGTGTTACAGAATGGAATAAAGGGACTGTAACAATAGCTCATCCTGCTTTGAAATTTCGGAAAACTCCCAGACAGACGATTTCAATTAAACTTTGCATGAACAGAGTAAGATTAAAGCGAAACTAAACTACTAATTATAATTTTGACAGAAAACGACGCCAAAAGAGTTCCTCCAGTTTCCATTGCCGGCAAGAGCAGCTGCAGACCAAACTTCAGCTGCTAACGGTTTTCGCGCAGCAACTAAAACTACCTCAATCTTTTCGCAGAGTTATGAGACAAACAGTTCAATCAAACTCGCTTGCTAGTTTAAGAGTTTTACTGTTCTACTGCTTTCACTCAAGTGCGAAGAGTTCTAATGTATTTAGTGATGGCGGTGGACAAGAAACTACTTTGGACGCAACAAAATTGTCCTTATTGCTAGCGCTCTCACTAAAACCTTGGGGATGAGATACCTACCGAAAGCAAGAGGAGAATCTCTCGAAAACCTGAGTTGCCTCCCTCATACTGAGTCTGTTGGGATTTCTGTGCTCAATATTAGCCGTTGAGCAATTTATAAACAACAACCTGGAGACAACACAACTACAACAGAGCTTATTAAAGCAATCCAATTTTAAAAAACAAAAGCTAAATGAACACCCATCACCTCAAGGGCTCAACGACACCTATCTTCGTTTGCTATAAGACTATATCGCTTCGTATGGAAGTAATCTCAGTAGCAATAAGGAAGAAACCTACTGCTGCAGCTCATCTCAAACAGTGGCTTAAATACACAGCAAACCTTAACTTATCCACTGTTATTAAAACATATTAAATTTCTGCTGGATAACTTCATTTTTACTTGTGGTAATTATACTTTTAAGCAAACTATCGGAATTCCAATGGGAAGTAATGCTGCACCAAATATAGCAAATTTAGTTTTACACCAAATCGAATTTGAGTATATATATCGCAAATAACAAAAAAAATGTCAATAACGAACTGTTAAAAATTGTAGGTAGATATATCGATGATTTTACCCTACTCAATGATAGAGATTACTTCGATACAGTAAAACATGATATGTATGTATCCTAAGGAATTAGGACTTAACAAAGTTAATAGTAGTAATCAACATGCCAACGTGCCAGATATTACCATAGCTATAAAAGATAACATATTTGTGACTAAATTGTACGATAAACGTGATGATTTTCCATTCCATATTAATAAATATCCTGTGAACGGGTCTTATATAAGTAAAAGAATTATACAAAATACAATTAAGGGTCAGATAAATCGAATAACTACAATTAGTACAGAATTTAAAGATTTCTTAGATGAATTGTATAAACTAAAGACGACACTTAAGGACAGAGGATACTCTAATAAATTTATTAGATCAATGCTGCGAGAAACAACTTGGAATAACCCTGACGTCAGAGACAAATGCTTATCTACACCGCATAATAAATCAGACTTATTCAAGGTAATAAATTAATGTTCTAGTATTGTATTATGTTTTCTGTAGTTTTGTATCTTTGTATAGTTATCTTTGTATCATTGTATATTATATTGTATATTTTGTATCTATGTATCATCTCGGTAATGTGTTCGTGGCTGACTTAGCTTGGCTTGGTTTAAGAAGTACTAGGTTTATTTTTGTTTTCAGAAATATAAAGATTTAAGTTCTGTAATTAGATAGCCAAGAGAAAACTAGCGTTAGCCTAGATCTAACAAAGAAAGCCAAGCGAAAAGTAGTATAAGCCAAGAGAAAACTAGCGTTAGCCTAGATGTAGAAAAGAAAGCCAAGCGAAAAGTAGTATAAGCCAATATCAGAGAGGATGAAAGCAATTGTGGAAATTTAAGTTCAGCAATTGTAAAGCCAATCTAAAACAACCGTTAGCCTAGATTTGTTGGCTAATTAGCAAAAGACAATTTAAATTTGTTAAGTGGATATGTAGACGTGTAACAAGTCTGGTGTAGGCCTAGCCAACCAATAACGCTTGGCTTGGCTTAACAAGAAGTGACTTGGTCAAAAATATTAATTTCAGCCAAACAATAGGTATATACCATAGACAGAACGTGTAGGTGCGCTTAATCTAGCCAACCAATAGTTGTTGGCTAATTTGTCAATTTAAATTGCAAAGTGGATATGTAGAAGTGTAACAAGTCTGGTGTTGGCCTAGCCAACCAATAACGCTTGGCTTGGCTTAACAAGAAGTGACTTGGTCAAAAATATTAATTTCAGCAAAACAATAGGTATATACCATAGACAGAACGTGTAGGTGCGCTTAATCTAGCCAACCAATAGTTGTTGGCTAATTTGTCAATTTAAATTGTAAAGTGGATATGTAGAAGTGTAACAAGTGTGGTGTTGGCCTAGCCAACCAATAACGCTTGGCTTGGCTTAACAAGAAATGAATTGGTCAAAACTATTAATTTTAGCAAAACGATAGGTATATACCATAGCCATAACGTGTAGATGCCTTTAACTTAGCCAACCAATAGTTGTTGGCTAATCTGTCTATTTAGATTTTAAAGTGGTAGGCGTGTAACAAGTCCGCAATTGGCCTAGCCAACCAAGAACGCTTGGCTTGGCTTAACAGGAAGTGACTTGGTCAAAAATAAGCCAAGTGAAGGAATGAAAAATAGGTAAATACCATGGAAATGCAGATGTGTAACAAGTCCGCTGTAGGCCTAGCCAACCAATGACGCTTGGCTTGGCTTAACAGGAAGTGACTTGGTCAAAGATATTAATTTCAGCAAAACAATAGATAAATACCATAGAGAGGCGTGTAACAAGTCTGGTGTAGGCCTAGCCAACCAATAAGGCTTGGCTTGGCTTAAGAGGAAGTGACTTGGTCAAAAATAAGCCAATTGAAGGAATGAAAAATAGGTAAATAGCATGGAAATGCAGATGTGTAACAAGTCCGCTGTAGGCCTAGCCAACCAATGACGCTTGGCTTGGCTTAACAGGAAGTGACTTGGTCAAAGATATTAATTTCAGCAAAACAATAGATAAATACCACAGAGAGGCGTGTAACAAGTCTGGTGTAGGCCTAGCCAACCAATAAGGCTTGGCTTGGCTTAAGAGGAAGTGACTTGGTCAAAAATAAGCCAAGTGAAGGAATGAAAAATAGGTAAATACCATGGAAATGGAAACGTGTAACAAGTCCCCTGTAGGCCTAGCCAACCAATGACGCTTGGCTTGGCTTAACAGGAAGTGACTTGGTCAAAGATATTAATTTCAGCAAAACAATAGATAAATACCATAAAGAGGCGTGTAACAAGTGTGGTGTAGGCCTAGCCAACCAATAAGGCTTGGCTTGGCTTAAGAGGAAGTGACTTGGTCAAAAATAAGCCAAGTGAAGGAATGAAAAATAGGTAAATACCATGGAAATGCAGATGTGTAACAAGTCCGCTGTAGGCCTAGCCAACCAATGACGCTTGGCTTGGCTTAACTGGAAGTGACTTGGTCAAAGATATTAATTTCAGCAAAACAATAGATAAATACCATAGAGAGGCGTGTAACAAGTCTGGTGTAGGCCTAGCCAACCAATAAGTCTTGGCTTGGCTTAACAGGAAGTGAGTTGGTCAAAAATAAGCCAAGTGATGGAATGAAAAATAGATTAATAGCATGGAATTATGGATGCATTTATTTAAGCCAACCAATAGTTGTTGGCTAATTTGAGGTTTTAAACTTAAAGCACAATAAATATATAGCATGGACTTATACATGCATTTAATCTAGCCAACCAATAGTTGTTGGCTAATTTGACATTTTAAATTTAAAGCGGATATGTAGACGTGAAACAAGTCCGGTGTTAGCCAAGCCAACCAATCAGGCTTGGCTTGGCTTAACAGGAAGAGACTTGGTTAAAAATAAGCCAAGTGAAGGAATGGGTGATAAAGTTCCTGTGGAAAGTAGAGGTGGGTTTGTTGGGGATAGGTGTGGTTGGGCAACAAATCTGGGGGGGGGGAAGAGTGGGTTGGACGGAGGGTGGGGGACCCCCCCCAAGTGTTCTAATTTATGTCTTTTTTGGCCATTTTTTGGCTAAACATTGGGGGGGGGGGGGGTTGGATAAATCTGAAAACCTTGGGGGGGGCGCCAAAATTTGTCATTTCGGAGGGGAGGGGGGGTCCCCCCTCCCCCTTAGACACTTATTATTGGGGCCATAGGTGTGGTTGGCGAATAAGGGGGGTGGTTGAGAAAAAAGTGGGGAGGTGCATAGGTGTGGCTGGGCAAAGAATCTGGGGGGGGGGGTCAGACGGAGGGTGGGGGTGGGGGGTGCGCCTATTTTTCCAGAAAAGGCCTATATTTTCGATTGTTTTTTCCATTTTTGGCTACTTGTTGGCCAAAAATCGGGGGGCTAGCTGAAGTATGAAAAATCCGGGGAGGGGTGGTAGGGAAATTTTGTCAATTTGGTGGGGGAGTCCCCATAGGTGTACCACATGTTTGGGTTTGGGGGGGGGGGAAATACAAACTCCAAATCTGGCTTGGGGGTGTTTTAAAATTCGGAAATATTCAAAAAAACTAGCCAAACTGTACCCAAATTTTTAAGAGCAAAAAATGGCCCTTTTTGGACATAAAATCGACTATTTTGGACATAAATCTAGTAAAAAACCACTCGTATTGCGTTTTAAAACCTATTTTTTGGGGTTTTTAAATGTTTCTAGACAATTTTTTAAAACATTTTTGAAAAATTGTTAGAATTTTCCTAAGAATTTGGCATTTTTCTCTTGTCTGGACCCTATTTTAGGGGGGGAGGGGGGTCTCAGCTCTGCTTGGTGGGGGCGTAGTAGTCGAGGTCGGGTATGGGGGGTGGGCGGTCTGGCGTCTCCGTGGGGGGGCACAGGAAAACTTTTTCCAGAAAATATCTGGAAAAAATCTGGAAAACGTTTTTTCAGGGGTTTTCCAGAGATTTTCCAGGGATTTTTGAGACATTTTCCAGACTTTTTCTAATTTTTTTGCAGACATTTTCCAGACTTTTTCCGGACATTTTTCATATTTGTGTTTCAATTTTCAAATTTTCCAGACTTTTTCCTGGTTTTTTTCTGAGTCAATCTGGTTTACTTTCGAGACATTTTGCAGACTTTTACCAGAGATTTTCCAGACTTTATCTAAGTTTTTCTGACTCAATCTGGGTTGCTTTCCAGAGATTTTCCAGACATTTTCAATACTTTTTCTAGGTTTTTTCCAGGTTTTTTCTGAATCAATCTGTTTTACTTTCTAGACATTTTTTGGACATTTTCCAGAGTTTTCCAACTTTTTCTGAATAAATCTGGTTAACTTTTCAGACATTTTCCAGATTTTTGTCTCAATTTTAAAATTTTCCAGACTTTTTCCAGGTTTTTTCTGAGTCAATCTGGATTACTTTCCTGATATTTTCCGGACATTTTCAAGACTTTTTCTAGGTTTTTTAATCAGTCTGGTGTACTGTCCAGACATTTTTCAGACTTTTTCCGGAGATTTTCCAGACTTTTTCAAAGTTTTTCTGAATCAATGTGGGTTGCTTTCCAGAGATTTTTCAGACTTTTTCCGGAGATTTTCCAGACTTTTTCAAAGTTTTTCTGAATCAATGTGGGTTGCTTTCCAGAGATTATCCAGACATTTTCAAGACTTTTTCTAGGCTTTTTCCAGGTTTTTTCTGAATCAATCTGGTTTACTTTCTAGACATTTTCCGGACATTTACCAGACTTTTCCAACTTTTTCTGAATAAATATGGTTTAGTTTCTAGACATTTTCCACACTTTTTCCATATTTTTGTCTCAATTTTCAAATTTTCCACACTTTCTCCAGCTTTTTTTCTGAGTCAATCTGGTTTACTTTCCAGACATTTTCCCGAGATTTTCCAGACTTTTTCCAAGTGTTTCTGTATCAATCTGGGTAACTTTCCAGAGATTTTCCCGACATTTTCAAGACTTTTTCTAGGCTTTTCCAGATTTTTTAATCAGTCTGGTTTACTGTCGAGACTTTTCCCTGATTTTTGTCTCAATGTTCAAGTTTTCCAGACTTTTTGCAGGTTTTTTCAGAGTCAATGTGGTTTACTTTTCAGACATTTTCCTGAGTTTTTCCGGAGATTTTCCTGACTTTTTTTCCAACTTGTTCTGAATCAATCTGGGTTCGTTTCGAAAGATTTTCCGGACATTTTCAACACTTTTTCCAGGTGCAGGTTTTTTCAGAGTCAATGTGGTTTACTTTTCAGACATTTTCCTGAGTTTTTCCGGAGATTTTCATGACTTTTTCCAACTTGTTCTGAATCAATCTGGGTTCGTTTCGAAAGATTTTCCGGACATTTTCAACACTTTTTCCAGGTTTTTTCAGAATCGATCTCGTTTACTTTCCCGACATTTTCCAGACTATTCCAGCTTCTGTCCGGACATTTAATAAACTGTTTCGAGACTTGTTATGATTCACATTGACTTGCTTTCCAGACATCTTCCCGGGTTTTCCAAACATTTTGGCCAATTTTTGGTTTTCCTGCCAAATTCACAAAAATGGTTCTTGATAGCTCAGAAGTCGTTCCCATAGCAAGTTTAAAAACGCCCTTTGACGTGCACGTGAAGAACTCAAAATGGTATTTGGACTTCACAATTTTCTTTAGAATCAGGTAAATCACTCACAATCATGTAAAAACCTGATTTAGGTAAAAACCTGATTTTAGCGGAGAGCCTGTTTGGCTACGTATATATATATATAAGCTAAAAGTGGCCAGAAAACTACTCTGGAAGGAAGAGAAACGGGAAAAATACTGAAACAACGCTGCTTATATTTTTATTTCAGCGAATTTCGTAAGATTTATAGTCAGGGGGGGGAAGGAAAACACAAATAGGGAAGCAAGCCCCCAACTTTTTCTTCGCTTGGATTTGGATTGGTTTGAGTATACCGTTATGTACCGTGGGCAAATACCTATCTAATGGTATATTCAAACTTCTCTTATATCTCACTCAGCTTTGGCAGTAACAGGATTTGTCCATGTTCTGGCTTATTTTTAGGCCAAAATTTATGGAGGGGGGGCTTTATGGGGGGGCTCGAAGTTGCCCCCCCCATGGCTCACCAAAAATGGGGGGGCATATTTTTGGAAAAATTTTGCTAATTTTTTACGTTTTTTGTGCAAAAAATGCCAAAAATCGCTAAAAAATGACTAATTTTAGGTGTTTTTTACGCTAAAATAGTGAAAATTTCGTTAAAAATCCGGCGAAGCCGGAAAATTTTTTGAAAATTTAGGGTAAAAATGGCAAAATTTGGCAATTTTTTGGGTTACGGGGGGGTTATGGGGGGGGAGGTCGAAATTTATGGGGGGGGGGGGGAACCTCGAATGGGGGGGGGGGGAGGTCGCCGAATGGGGGCGGCCCCCCCCCCCCCCCCCCCCCCCAGTAAAAATAAGCCAGATGTTTTTTTTACACGCAAATCGAGGGAACACCACTATTGCCATGTGATGGAGCAAGTCAAATTATGCAGGGTATTTTTTAGGGATTTTTTTTCCGGGGGGGGGCCTTCCCGGGGGGTGGGCCCCCCCCCGGGCCGGGGGGGGGAAGAAATTTTGGGGGGGGGGAAGAATTTTTTGCAAAAATGAGCCACAAAATTGTATTTTTTGGCGTATTTTGCATGGTGAAACGCAAAAAGTTCTCAAAACTGCTAGGATTTACGCTAAAAATAGCTATTTTTACGAAAAATCTCCGGCGAAGCCGGAAAATTTTTGAAAATTGGCCTATTTTGGCAAAAATTTGGGCCTCCAAAAAATCCCGGGGGGGGAAGCAAAAATCCCGAGAGGGGGCGATTTCGGGGGGGGAAGGCATTTTCGGGGGGGGGAGGCATTTTCGGGGGGGGAAGGTCAATTTCGGGGGGGTCCGCCCCCGCCCCCCCCCCCTGTAAAAAATAGCCTGTTATGCCCGCATGACCATTTATAGTAGCCAAAGTTTGATAGTTGGTTAGATACAGACTTGCAAACTTTGGAAAATCCTTAGCATTTTGGCCAAATTTGGGAGGTCAACTTCGCTCAAGTACTGTACTTACAGATTCAAACTTAGAAACCAATCTGGTACTGTAGGGTATACTTCTAGAGTTGCTCTTTCTAATGGGCTATACTAGGCAGCTGCACCTGCTATGGTTGGGGAGTAGGTGACCATGTTTTATTCCTTCTTTTCCGTCATGTTTTTTCCCTCCTCGGACTATAAACAATTAAACTAAAATTTCTTCCTCCCCTCGGGGGGAAGCCCCAAAACCATAAAAAATACCCTGAATACGTATTACAAGCTCAATTGTTGATTCTCCCTGCCCCAATATTGCCGGGCCGGGGGTAGGATGGAAGCCTCCGGTGCGCCCATGTGTTACACCAATAAATGGGCGTATCCAGGGGGAGGGTTTTAGGGGTTGAAATCCCCTCCTTTTAATTTAACTTTTATTAATACAGTGCAAATGGCAAAGTGCAAATTTTTGTCAAAACCCTCTCCTGTTCAGTAAATTTTAGTAGGCCACGGTACCGATCGGCTCCAAACATTAGCAAAATAGTGTGAATTTTTGACATTTTTGGACCAAAATTTCGAATTTTCGAAAGTCAAAAAGTGTTACAAATCGTTTGTTTTCACGCCGACATTAATGAAAAGAAGAATAGTAACGTTTGTATATATATCAAAAATTACTGCAAAATTTAAACTTTCCAACAAATTTTTGAAAAGTTTCGATTTGAACTCCCAATCTCCCGGTCCCGGCCCCGGACCCGGTACCGGGGCCAAGGTGGCGTCGCCCCTGACCACGGCCGCGGTTACGATGATGTCCCGGCCCCGGACCCGGTAGTGGCGGCCCCGGTGCATCTCTAGTATACACCTATATGTGTATACAGCTACAAAATGTATAAACTGAAACTTTGTATACAAGTACGGAAGAGCATTGCAAATATGTTTTATGAGTTTCATTTCCTGACAGTAAAGTTTGCATTTGGTTGCGCTGAAGTAGAGTGCTATATGCTATTGTATATATATATATATATATATATATATATATATATATATATATATATATATAGTAACTAAAACTAATGCAGCCATGGGTATTGGATGTTGGATTTCTGTCGAAACACAGAAAAAGGAAGAAATTGGAACATTGGAAGCTTCTTTGTTCTGTACTTTCGGTTGACGATTAATGAGTGGCTGAAATTTTAAAGTTTCTTTCACACAGCTTTAACGTGTTTGCTTTGTACTGAGAACCTTAAAAATGAACTAGGACAAGAATAAAAATGCTCCGGTGGAGCATGAAAAATGCACTATGGGTGACATTAGGTTGTAAATGGAGAGAGAACTAGGTTTTAAAACGTTAATGTGGGAGGGGCAGGTTGTAAATGCCAGGAGGACTAGCTTAAAAGCGCACTAATATGGACCAGCTTCGCTGAACAACCCATCTTCGCGGTCACTCATGCTCCACTCCACATGACTTACGAGTAAGATGCTGCATTCTTCAGCTTTCAAAGCAAGCGGGACGATTTTGAAATATATATTAAAGCTTATTCCAAATATACAATGCAGTTCTCGTAGAAACGTTTTCAAGGTCGGAGTGTCAGCGGAGAATCTTGTATTGAGTTGATGTGAAAAGCAGTTGACATTATGTACGTATATTATTAAGTTGTATAATATATAAGGAGCACGACCAGATATACTTGCAGGTCATGGGGACAAATCTTGCAATTTCCGAGGTAACCAATTTCCGAAGAACTGCCAATAGCAGCAGTAAGCAGCAGGTGATAGAAACTCTGGACAGTTTTCGCGAATATGGGTTGTTCAGCGAAGGTGGTCCATATTAGTGCGCTTTTAACCTAGTCCTCCTGGCATTTACAACCTGCCCCTCTCATATTAACGTTTTAAAACCTAGTCCTCTTTCCATTTACAACCTAATGTCACCCATATTGCATTTTTCATGCTCGCCCGGAGCATTTTTATTCTTGTAGGTGATTTTGGATCAATATTGAAATTATTCAAAAGTTATCAAATTTGATACCAAATGAAAGCCCGCATCGAACTGAACAACTTTTGTCATAGAAGTGCGTACCTAAAGTGGCTGTAGAGTGCTGTGGTGGGGTGGGGACTTAGACGATTTTGGGTCACAAATGAAAAATTTTAAAAGTGGTGACATTTGACATCAAATGAAAGCCCTAAATGAGCTGAGCAACTTTTGTCATAGAACTGCGTCTTTAATTTCTCAATTTTAAGGATAGACACAGGCCATCACACACATATTATCCTCCTTTGTGCGGAGCATTTTTGTTACGTGTAGAAAAATTCCAAATATTTTCAAAAAATTTTTACAAATCGGTTTTAAGATTGCTAATTTTGTGTTGTAAATAAATAGCGTTCTTTAGCAAAATCACAAATTTTTTCTTAAAATTTTTAACCCCCCAACCCTAAATTAGATTTTTCCGGAACCCCTACATATATATGTGGGGGGTCTGAAAAAATAAATATTGGGTGAGGGTTAGGAAAAATGTTTAGGGGGCGGGGACCCCTCCATTTGGGGGAAACGGTAACCCCCCCCTTAACACAAATATTTTGGGCAAAATTCTAGACATATGTTTAAATTTTCATAAAATGATCATTTTATACCAAATTATTCTAAAGGTTTGGGTCCAAAAATTTTTTAGAGTGGCGGAGAGCAGGTTTTTTTCGAAACTGGTTTTCATCAAAGTGTCATGTCATGTTCATTTTCTGAGCGACATTTTTATTAATCCAACAGAAGATGACGAATTTTTTGCATTTTATATGAAATCGTCCTTAAAATCTTTAATTGTTTTCATTTTGCTGAAACAAAAAAATTTGTTAGAGTTTACCCTTTCAGAGCAGATAACGCAAAAAGCTCCATAGTTTGCCTCAACATTTCCACCAACTGTTTAGTTGCAATAGAAGTGTCACATCATTGTTAGTTTGCTGGTTTCCGAAATTTTTGTCTGGCAACGCCAGTGATAATAGGGATCGCGACATGTGAAAAGTCACCATGTTTGAGATCGTCGCTGAGATGGAACGTTACTAGCTGGAACTGATTTCGTTTTATATTCAGAAATTACATATATTGAACTAATTAAGGGTTCAGGTAGGGTTTCTATATCACTTATATGCGTAGCGACCACAGTGACCCGTGAACAATTGCGAAAATTCGAAAAATGAAAAATCTAAATTAGTGCCCATCTCTAATATACGTATTATATGTATAGGGGGGTGGGGCAACTTGGGAACCTGGGGCAACATGGGACAAAATTGACCTAACATTTGTTTAAGCCTATACCATGCTATTCTCCCATCTAATTTAGCTAAATTTATATTTTTCTGAAAACACGTGACTTGTACTTTCCAATAAACAAAACATTGACCATGTACGTTTTATGTGTGTCAATTTACATCCAACTGTACAAGTCACATTTTCGATCTAAAAAAAGGTATACCTTTTTCAAAGTTAAAAATTCCTGCTAAATTCCTACTGCGGAGCCATGAAAACATGTTTTATGGGGTAAAATATCCTGAATTTTTCAGGGGTACCAATATTTTTATTGTAGCATTTTTTCAGTGTCCTTAGTAAGATCCCGTTCCAAGTAGACCCGAGCATACCAAGTAGCCCCGTTCTTAGCAATGGGGGCAATTTGGAACAACACACGTTAAACACATAAATTCCCAAGTAAGCCATGTATATAATACATAAGTCCAAATCTTATACACCTGCTCCCTGTCTAGTGAACCCTCAGACTGTGTCTATTCCTCCTCTGAACACCTCAGTTACCACTGACGTCCAAGCCAGCACTGAGTCTGAATCAGAGTCAGCCCATGATGACAATAAGCCGGTTTCGTGCCCACAGAATCCGGATCTTCAGGTTGCTTCTGCGGTTTCTGAGGTGCCTTGCGGTGAGTTTGTGGCGGCAAAATTCATCGACGTCACCGGCAAGGCCGCTTGGTTCATCGGTAGTGTGAAGGTGTACTAATCCAGAAGCCTGTCTCATCATTTGAAAAACCTACATGAGGATGCGACCAGAAAAGCCATGACAAATGACGATTTCCGATATTTTCAGTGACCGGCGAGAGATGATGATGATACGGCTCTCCCTATCTTAGTATATATTTATTGCAGAGTGAATTTAGGGGGGAATTAGGATGCCGTAAAATTCTCTCCAAGCTTTCCGATTCCGTCTGTGACCTCATAGAGGACATGTTAACCGAAGATTTGACCAAATCGTCGACTTTGTCTTCAACTTTTGGGGGGAAACTTTACGCTACGTGTATTAAACGTTTTCCGACTGTTTTTTGACAGTTTTTTCATTTCTATGCTATTATTTCCAGAACTTTGTTTAAAAAACTGCCTTAAAAGTGCAAATTTTAACATTGTTGTAATTTGACCTGATTTATTTGCTTTAGGAGTTTGTGTAAGTAAAAAAGTTTGGTAGAAATTTGTTTGTCTTTAATTTCTCTACATTTTAGATAGGATGGGTTTCGGATAGACTCTACGAATTGAGTAATAGACAGGTAAAAGCGTCAGCGGTCCTCATCTTGTACCAAGATGGGCCAAGGGGCTACTTGGTATGGGTAACTTGGTATGATGGAATTTTAGGCCCAGCGCGCACACATGTCTACTATATAGAACAAGCTTTGCAGTCCCAAGTAGCCCCGAGCTCGCAGAATCGATAGGCATAATTTTTGTCTAGACCAGTCAGGGCTATGATGAATGGCAGCATTTCTGCCAAAATTTTTGTTCCAAGTTGCCCCACCCTCCTATATATATATATGGATGTGTATCTTCGTTTTCCTTTTTAATGTCTGTATATATTTTGTATATAATTTAGTATCCATCTTTAATGATGACAAGACGAAGGTGGAAAGATGAAGTTGAACTTCCGTCTTCAGGATATACTGTTGATGATATTGAGGAATGGCCAGATTTCCCTCCATCACAGGAATCCTGTCCAAGTGATAATTTGGAGCAGGCTTCACAAGTAACCGGAATCGGGAAAGATTCAGAACCTGCCTTTCAGAAGGGAACGTACGTTTACTTTACCTAGTTACTATATATAGCAGAGGCGACGTTGGAAAAATTAGTCATATGAACAACATTTGTCAGAACGTGTAACCGCAATTCAGGATAATATTTTCTTTTTGTGCAGTTGTATTTTCGTTCAGTGACTCTATAATTATAAATTCGTTTAGGTGTACTATACAGTCCTTGTCAATTACTCAAAGGGATATAAGAAGGAAGCAGGAACTAGCATGCAACTGGGCCTGGGCTTTTTCTACTGGGGGCGGAGGCCGATGGGGGGCCCTCATATACACCCTCCAGCAAAAAATCGTTCCCCCCAAAAATCCCCTCCCAAAAAAAGTGGGTGCCCCTACTTTTTTTGGGGGGGGGCGATTTTTTGGGGGGGGGGACGATTTTTGGGGGGAAGGGTGTTTATGGGGGGGCCCCCACCCCCCCCCCCAACTAGAATAAGCCCAGAATTGTTTGAGATCGTCGCTCAGATCGAACGTTACTAGCTGGAGCTGATTTCGTTTTATATTCAGAAATTACATATATTGAACTAATTAACGGTCCAGGTAGGGTTTCTATATCACTTACGTAGCGACCACAGTGGCCCGTGAAAAATTGCGAAAATTCGAAAAATGAAAAATCTAAATTAGTGCCCATCTCTAATATACGTATATATATATGTATATGGATGTGTATCTTCGTTTTCCTTTTTAATGTCTGTATCATAGGGGTCGCGGTAGCGACCCCAATAATGAGTCAAAACGCCCCAATGACAGCCTTCAGAGGCGCTGCGCAGAGGCTGCGCAGATTGTGCTCAAAAGAAAGTCCGTGTCGAGTTTAGTATAATTGGTGAATTTCATCCCCGTAGCACTTACCGTTAAAAAGTTGCACCCGCCGGCAGTTATGCCGGCGATGTTTTTTTTCCGGTGTCTCCGTTTTACCCTCGTATGTCACCATTTTGTAGCCTCTTTCACAGAATGTAGCGAAGTTCAGACACCTATTGCGGTAGATCATCAATATATATAGGTTACTGACTTTCGATATATGTGGTCGCCGCCGCGCCACAGTGCGCCGCAGCGCCACAGTCGCGCCACAAAGTCGGCTCAGAACGTCGAAATGGCCAAAAGTATGCCTGGGATTAGCTTCTTTCCAGCTCTTTGTGCGAATACAAACCAGACAAGTTATATATCGTTGATAAGGACATATATCCGGATTATGACGTTTGAAGTCGGATTTTTGATATGTTGCGCCACAGCGCCACAGTGGCCCGCCAAAGTTGGTGAATGTTGGGTCCGACTTTGACCTTAGTTTTTTCGCTTATTTTTCAAGATAGATTTCCCAAATCGTGCATATAAAGTTTTTTTGGGGACGGAGAATCCATTCCCGCCATCCGTTTTGCTGCCCGATTCACCCAATTTGCTGTGCTGGTTCCACTTTGCCCTCTGGAGGGTCCGGTCGGTACCGACTTCCGGGAACACCATATAGGACTGTACATGGCCTTTCAAAACATTGTCTATAGGGGTTTTCTGGTGCGCCCAGCTCATTCCCGGTGTCCGTTTTGCCGTCCGACCCACCCATCTTGCTGTGCTGGTTCCACTTTGCCCTCTGGAGGGTCCGGTCGGTACCGACTTCCGGGAACACCATATAGGACTGTACATGGCCTTTCAAAACATTGTCTATAGGGGTTTTCTGGTGCGCCCAGCTCATTCCCGGTGTCCGTTTTGCCGTCCGACCCACCCATCTTGCTGTGCTGGTTCCACTTTGCCCTCTGGAGGGTCCGGTCGGTACCGACTTCCGGGAACACCATATAGGACTGTACATAGCCTTTCAAAACATTGTCTATAGGGGTTTTCTGGTGCGCCCAGCTCATTCCCGGTGTCCGTTTTGCCGTCCGACCCACCCATCTTGCTGCGATGGTTCCACTTTGCCGTCTGGAGGGTCCGGTCGGTACCGATTTCCGGGAACACCATATAGGACTGTACATAGCCTCTCAAAACATTGTCTATAGGGGTTTTCTGGTGCGCCCAGCTCATTCCTGGCATCCGCTTTGCCGTCGGACCCACCCATCTTGCTGTGCTGGTTCCACTTTACCATCCTGAGGGTCAGGGCGGTGGGAGGTCATTTGGTCAAAAATGAAAATTTTAAAAAGTGGTCAAATTTGGTATCAAATGAAAGCCTCAAGTGAGCTGAGCAACTTTTGTCATAGAACTGAATGCGCAAAGTGGCTGTAGAGTGCTGTGCTGTGGTGGGGTGGGGTGGTGACTTAGGCGATTTTCGGTCAAAAATGAAATTTTTCAAAAGTGGTCAAATTTGGTACCAAATGAAAGCCCCAAGCGAGCTGAGCAACTTTTCTCATAAAAGCTCATGCTCAAAGTGGCTGTAGAGTGCTGTGCTGCTGGGGTAGAGGTGGGGTCTTAGGAGGCGATTTTGGGTCGAAAATGAAAATTTTCAGAAGGTCAGATTTGGTACCAAATGAAAGCCCCAAGTGAGCTGAGCAACTTTTCTGAGAAAAGTGCATGCTCAGAGTGGCTGTAGAGTGCTGTGCTGGGGTATGGGTGGGGTCTTAGGCGATTTTGGTGGAAATTGGAAATTTTCAAAAGTGGTCAAATTTGTTACCAAATGAAGGCCCCAAGTGAGCTGAGCAACTTTTCTCATAAATAGCCATAAAATTGCCATAAAACCACACACGTGAGTCAGAGTATTTCATGCATATACGTATAATGCTTAATGATTCTTTAACGCTTTTATGTCAACGACATGTAAAAAGTGGATAAACAAGAAATAAAAATGCTCCTAAAGAGCAAAGAAAGGAATATGAGTCAACATGGAACATGTAAAATGCTAAATATTGTCGGTTGTAAATTAAGAATAAGACAAGCATGTAAAATGCTAATATGAGTCTGGTGAGGTTGGAAAGTGCAGAAGACAAGTTTGTACACGCACCAATATGAGTGCATGCCAAATAGACTCATATTGGCATGCCATAAGAAACAATGCATGCGTCCATTGCAGAATTCTAACGTATATATTTCTACGCAGGAGACAAGACAAATAAGTAGTATTCTTGACGTCATATGGATATCCCAACCATGGTCAACATTGTCAACTTTTCACCAAAGGAAACTGTTAGTCAACAATGCGCCGACGGATAACGGTCGGTTTCGCCGTCATGTACACGACACTCCCCTAGGTTCGCAAAAATCGCGTCCAGTTCGCGAAACTTCACGAACTTCGCGATGTCACGATGTGGAACGATTCTGCTGAGCCGTACTGTATATAACCTGTTTTAATAACTCATGTATTCAGAGACTCAAAGTTAAAGCTTACCTTAACTTTCGCGACATAAGTACGTAACCTGTGTGAGCATCGTGTCCTCCACCCTAAAACTATCCTGTCTCGTCTTGCCGACATTGACTTGCCGACACGTGATAACGTAACTAATAATGCCAATATGAGTCTATTTGGCATGCACTCATATTGGTGCGTGTACAAACTTGTCTTCTGCACTTTCCAACCTCACCAGACTCATATTAGCATTTTACATGCTTGTCTTATTCTTAATTTACAACCGACAATATTTAGCATTTTACATGTTCCATGTTGACTCATATTCCTTTCTTTGCTCTTTAGGAGCATTTTTATTTCTTGTATATATATAGAGGTCGGGGGAAAAAAACCAAGGTAGCCACTTTTTGGACTCTGCAGAACTACCCAGTGGAGCGATCCGGCTATAAATTATTTTCTTATCAAGCCCTGTCTAGACTGTCATTTTGGTATATAAATCGCCTCTCTAGGTCCTGTCGTTAATTAGTAATTAATGGTTAATTAGCCGGGGTAAAAAAACCAATGGCGGGAAAAAAACCAACCGGTGGGAAAAAACCAACCCCAGTATTCGGTCAGGGTAACTCATATTAGCGATTTTATGCATGCAACAGGTTAAATCGGCGTCGCTGACTTCATATCTGCACTTATTTTTGCGATATTCCGTATAATAAGTGAGAAAATCAAACATCAATATTTGCAGCATCAACTGGCTAGGTTTCATCAAATTTGCCAGTTTCTATGTTAAAATGCAAAAATTTGTAAATCTTTCGAAATTCGATGAAATAAATTAAAATAAACGTTGTTTCAGTGTTTTTTCGCGTATTTCTTTGTCCCAGAGTACTTTTTGGCCGCTTTAGCTGAGCCAAACAGCCGATAAGCCGAAATGAGGTTTTTACCGGCTAGCACAAAATTGCCAAGTCCAAATGCAATTTTGAGCTGTTCACGTGAAAGAACGCATTAAACTTGCTATGTGGATGACTTTTGAGCAACACAGAACCATTTTTGGGAGTTTGGCAGCAAAAGCAAAAATTGGTTTTTTCCCACCCCTTGGTTTTTTTCCCATTTTTTAAAAATTCTGCTGGCAGCTTGCCAAGCGTCGCAGGAAGGCGAGACCGACATTTTTGGAAAGAGCACATGTTGTTCTCATAGAAAGTATTAAAAGTTATTATCTAACTGCTATGGAAAATTTTTTACAGGCCTTCAAAAATAGGCAAATTTTGAATTTTTGGGGGGTCAAAAATGCCAAAATTTTCAAAATGTCACAAAATGCTCAAAGTGGTCCGATTTAGCTCAAATTTGGTGTGGTAGGCGGGGTGGGCCCTACCAACTTGCATGCAAAATTTGAGCCCGCTAGCTCATCCCCATCGCCTAAACGGGGGGTTGGTTTTTTTCCCCACCACTTGCGGGTTGGTTTTTTTCCCCCGACCTCTATATTGTATATAATTTAGTATCCATCTTTAATGATGACAAAGCGAAGGTGGACAGATGAAGTTGAACTTCCGTCCTCAGGATATACTGTTGATGATATTGAGGAATGGCCAGATTTCCCTCCATCACAGGAATCCTGTCCTAGTGATAATTTGGAGGAGGCTTCACAAGTAACCGGAATCGGGAAGGATTCAGAACCTGCCTTTCAGAAAGGAACGTACGTTTACTTTACCTAGATATACGTATACTATAGCAGAGGCGACTTTGGAAAAACTAGTCATATGAACAACATTTGTCAGAACGTGTAACCGCAATTCAGGATAATATTTTCTTTTTGTGCGGTTGTATTTTCGTTCAGTGAGTCTATAATTATAATTTCGTTTTGGTGTGCTATACAGTCCTTGTCAATTACTCAACGGGATATAACAAGGAAGCAGGAAGTAGCATGCAACTGGGCCTGGGCTTATTCTACTGGGGGGGCGGGGGGGCCCCATAAACACCGTTCCCCCCCAAAAATCGTTCCCCCCCAAAAATCCCCCCCCAAAAAGTGGGTGCCCCTTTTGGTACCAACTTTTGCCGTGAAAAAATCGCTCAGAAGGCCAAATTTTCAAAAATTTTCCGGCTTCGCCGGAGATTTTTACTCAATTTTTGCCCTTTTCAACACTAAATCTGCTTATTTTTGCTATGAAAATCAACTTTTATAGTATATGCCAGAAAAATAGCGCTATTTTTAGCATATTTTTCGAAAAATTTTCGCCCCCCCCAAAAATTCCTTGCCCCTCGGACCTTTGGGGGGGCCCCCAAGAAAAAATCCCTAGAATAAGCCCAGTGGGCTTGTTTGGTGCGGACGGAGCTCCGCCCGAGGCGCCCACCCAGGATTTCGGA